>OY992883.1:11876719-12179219 GCA_963921405.1 Cepaea hortensis | reverse complement strand
GAGTAGGGGTAAATATAAGACGGCAGGAAAACTTTCATAATGATGCAACAGACAGTTTTCATAAAAATTGATCGTGAATAAAGGCAGTCATTTCTGAACAGACTATAGATGAACGTCGTGACTTATATAAACAGGGTGCTTGAGAGGAACAGCGTGAATTATAGGAATGAAGTGAATCACAGGGACGTTGTAACTTAGATAAACAGCGTGATTTAGAGGAACAGTGTGATTTAGAGGAACAGCGTGATTTAGAGGAACAGCGTGATTTAGAGGAACAGTGTGATTTAGAGGAACGAAGTGAATATTAAGAACGGAGTAACTTAAGACGCACAACGTGACTTAGAGGCGACGGCGTGACGTAGATGAACGGCGTGATGTAGATGAACGGCGTGACGTAGATGAACAGCGTGACTTAGAGAAAGGGCTTGACCTAGAGGGACGGCGTGACGTAGATGAACGGCGTGACTTCGAGAAACGGCGTGACTTAGAGAAATGGCGTGACCTAGAGGAACGAAGTGTAATAGAACATATAAAGTAAAAACCAAGTAAGGAACCCGTAAGTATATGGTACTATCCCTATATTTATATATATACGGTGCTATCCCTATATTTATATATATATATACGGTGCTATCCCTATATTTATATACACTAAAGCAATCCGCGCGGCCGACAAGACAAGGGTGCTCCAGGTCTTAAAATTTATGTGCGCCAATGACGGGGCAGAGGGTCCATCCCCTACACGGGTCAGTTGGACTTTAGCTTTGACTTCTCGATCAGAAAGCAATGGCAAACTACAAACGTAAACTGCCTATAACATCAAACCCTTCTTAACCGCAAAGTCCCGGCCAGCAAAGGGCATGCGATTGAAAAGAAAACAAACCCTTCAATGTCGACAGGGTCGACTGCATTGCACCGGGTTTTTATCCCATATGGCTCAGTCTCTTTCCGCAGCGCCGAAAGCGTCGCACAAAGCACGAACTCCTCAGCTCCAGCGACGACCCCCAGGAATCTCCAAAAAATGCACTCGTGAACCGAAGGACGGGGCCCGGAATCGAACCCATAACCTTCAGAGCCCGAGTCAGACGGCTTGACCACTTCGCAACGGAGACTCCAGACAAACCGTGCTTTGATGGATAATGTGGTAATTAGCACACAGGGCGCCTTTGCTTCCCATTTAAGACCGGGATGGTCTGGAGCACATCCGACGGGGAGGCGAACACAGGACCACGGCGCCGTCATGCAAGGGCGCTAGTCAACGCCCTACCGCGGCTCCGTCGAGGAAAATAGGCAACCCCGTGAATATCTCAAACTTCTCTTAAACACGTGAAAAGACATTTTTCGAAACTCGGAGATACTGATAACGGTTATAGATTGGCTAAAATGCAGTAATGCTGGAATCCACACATACAGTCGCGCGCACACAGACACACGCACACGACACATCGTTCGGCTAGGCTAGACGACACCACGTTCAGAGATTGCGTCCAGTCAATACCAGCGGAGTATGTACGACAGCGAAGGCCACTCAAACGCAGTAAGTTAATTACCTATTAAATTATTTGCAGAGCTACTAGGTTAGAATAAAGCCATCATGATATTTGGTCTGTTATTTACATTAAATTAGTGCGTTAGCCAGGGGAAATTGTTAACAGAACTGACACGCCATGTTTTTTTGAGCATGCTGGGAGCTTGGCATCGATTCGGTAGTGTTCGCGACCCAGCGGTACCTTTGAGAATAAACAGCGGGTGTTAGTTATAATGGCGCTTCTCTGACCAATGTAGGGCAATGCCAGGCATCTGCCTAATATGGTTGGGTGAACACCAGGGACGTAAATTGTCTGAGGACGGAAGGGAAGGGGGAAAGAGAAATGGTTTCAATGACTGTTCTAATGATCGGACCTAAGGTCATTATATTGGTAGGCTACCAGCTTCTAGCTAAATAGTTAGTTTTGAATTTGTGGGTAGTGATTTGCACTCATGATAAGGAAACAAAGCAGAGGACACTTACTATCCAGTTAAAGTCAAGAGGGTTGACTTCATTGTACCGGGTTTTCTTCTTTACCCAAAAGGGCATGCCCCCCCCCCCCCCTTGCCGAGAGTATCGCCCAAATCACGAACTCCGTAGCTCAAACACTGGGGAGAATGACATCTAACTCCATCTAGGGAGTATGATACGGATGGACCGAGATGGAGTTTAGAGCCGCGGTAGGGCGTTGATTGAGTCTCCGTGGCGAAGTGGTCAAGCCGTCTGACTCGGCCTCCGAAGGTTGTGGGTTCTAATAACTTCATCATTACTCTGCCACTCAGTTGTGGAACAATCTTCCACAAGAAATCAAAGACACCACCAATCATTATACATACAGTCGCCACCTGTTTGAACACTACCTCAGGACAGACTACATAAAACAAACAACAACAACAACAACGACAATAATAATGGTAAATTATCTCGAACGACAACTAGCCAAAAAACATTCCCATAAGTATAGCACGTTACTTCTTCCTTAGGTATTTATAATGCCCACGTTAAAACTGCCTCAGTGAGTCATGTATTATTGATTATTTTTCATACGTTTTAATGCTTATTGTTCTTTTGTTGTCAAAGATTTGCTTCATAAGAGATGTTGAATGAAAGAATGTATGAGAGGAAATAGAGAAGAAGGGCAGAATGTCAGATGGGCCTGCGTGCCCAATTCTAAACCCATTGAAAATAAAGATTTTCGTTCGTTAGGTATTCAAGGTGGGGTAATCATCTCTCCCAGGTTCCGTCATGCGTCTTCGCCGCATAATTATGATTCTTTAAGTCAATCTCATACATTTTTTTACCTATTGTAATCGTCTATCACGTTTCGCCTCTAATGAACAATGTTCCAACGAATCTTTGAACAAGCACCTGCGCCTCTTTTTTTCAACTTCAAATAGAACACACTAGGCAGCACTACAACTGTAAAGCTTTCTTTATGAGGGGATCTGACCTGTTTCCTCCAATGAGGACATGGTTCCAATGAAAGGAGTGCATGTCGACCCTCCACCAACGTGATGCCTCAGGTGGTGATTATCGTCATGTAGCAGGCGCTGTGCAGAACGGCGCTCTCATCGCGGAGCCGAGAAGTCGCTTTCCAGCTCTACTGCATCATCTACCCTCATGGGTGGACCCTCATGGGTGTACTTTCATGGGTGGACACTCATGGGTGGACCCTCATGAGTGGGCCCTCAAAAGTAGACCCTCATGTGTGGACCATCATAGGTGGACCATCATGGGTGGACCTTCATGGGTGGATCCTCATGGGTGGACCTTCATGGGTGGATCCTCATGGGTGGATCCTCATGGGTGGACCTTAATGGGTGGATGAAGGATACTATGATAACACCAGATGGATGATGTATTAACGAAGTTAAATGTTGAATATTCCTAGCAATTCTGTATGAATTGACGAAGCGTGATTTTTCGAAATTTAGAATGGTCATTGGGGAACATTACATCAATAATATTAGATATGCAGATGATACAGTATTGACTGCTGACAATGAACAGGCTCTACAGCATTTAGTGGATTAAAATTGAATTGTAAGAGTACACGGATTACAGTCGTCTCTAAGAAGAAAGAAATACCACAAATGAAATATACGAGTAAATGGGAATATTCTTAAAGAAATTAGAACAAAAATCGGTATGGCAAAGGTAGCCTTTTGCAAGATGAAAAACACACTGACCAATAAAAAGATATCAATTGTAACAACTGCAATGAGAAAAAAAGTGTCGCAGTGCTACATAGAATCTTTAGTTTTAGTTTAGTTTTAGTCGATGGATCAACATCACGGCACACGGGTGTAACCCATAAGTGCTCCGTTCTCCTCCTAACTCAAACCTGAGTCTGGAGAATCTCAGCTCAGTGCACGAACTCCGTAGCACCGGCGAGGATCCTGAAATACTTTGGGTAGATTTTTATCTCGAAATTTTGCCCGGGCAGCGCCGTTAGGCCACTCTTTTTTCGATTTCCAACTACCAAGGGATTTTTTACGTGCGCAACAATACACACGCGCGTCCGATCTCACTACCCAGAGACCAGGGGAAATTTTATTACTATAAGTCCATGTGAAAAAATTCCCGGTCCTCACCGGGGCTTGAACCCGGGACCTCCAGCACTCGAGGCGGACACCATACCTCGAGACCACGCAGCCCCCCCCCCCCCTCCCCCATATATCTGTACTCTTGCATGAATGTGAAACGAGAACGATGAGCAGACAAGTTGAAAAACATCTAATGGCAATGGAAATCTGATTTCTGAGAGAAATTCAAAGAACACCATGGACGGACAATAAAAATACAAATAAAAAAAAAAAAAGCAACAGTGAGCGAGTCCTACAATAAACACATGAAAACTGTGAACTGGTTAGAGAGATTAGACGTAGGCAATCACAAGTTGTTTAATGCAAGTTATGAAAAGACATATTCTAGAGGGCTTGATGACAACTGGCAACATTGAGGGGAAAAGAACAAGGGGAAGGCAGAGAAGTAAATATCTGGATGGCTTGGCCGCAATGCATAATTGAGACAAGAACGCAGAGCTGATCCACGACTCTGGTGATCATGTGAGATGGCGAAACATGACCTCCAGTGATGATGATGATGATGATGATGGTAATTTAAAGCAAAAGCAACGTTTGACAAGATGACGTATAGTTTGTGCAATATATCTGTGCCATCGAGGTGAGGAAAACAGTTCTCAAGAGCTATAACCAGATAATCTTGATGTACGGAAGTTAATCATGGACAATTAACAGTCTTGCGAGGAATAATGTGGAAGCTGTAGAGATATTTTGTTGAGGTGCTACATAGAAACTGTACTTTTGTATGGACGTGAATCTTGGGCAATGAGCAGTCAAGCTGAAAAACATCTGATGGCTGTGGAAATGTTGTTTCTGAGGCAAAGAATACCATGGACAGACAGAAAAACCAATGACCGAGTCCTACAAGAGACAAATGAAAATCGTACACTGGTTAGAGAAATTCAACGTAGACAATCAGAATTTTTTTAGACATGTGAGAAGAAATAAATTGGAGTACTTGATGACAACTGGCAAGATCGAGGGGAAGAACACAATGGGAAGACAGAGAAGTAAATACCTGGATGGCTTCACCACATGGGACGGTCGAGACAGGAACACTGAGCTGATGCACGACTCTGGTGATCGAGTGAAATGGCGAGTCATGACCGCCCACACTTACCGGCATGGCACATGATTGATGGATGGATGTAGAGATATAATTTTATAGAAAAATTATATGAGAACACCATGGGCGGATAAAAAGCGCAATGAAGATATTTTGAAAGAAGTTAAGTCTCTAAGAGATCTTGTTATTCACATCATAAAAACATACTCCACATTCATTGGGTATGTCACGAGAAGTGAAAAGCTGGGGTACTTTGTGACAGCGGCAAGGTTGAAGGGAAGGAGAGGTAGAGGATGACCGAGAGAGAGGATGTGGGACAGTTTGACATCGGCAGAGGGAGACAAAGAGAGAAGATACTGGATAGTTTGACATAATGGTGTAATTTAAAAAAAAAAATAGTTGCATATACTGTACAGGACCTAGCAGTCAACTCCAGCAGTTTTCGCTGTTGTGATCTCTTGGCAAGATTAGTTCAGTAGTTTGCCATTGCTTTCTGAAGGACCGGCACCCATACCATTTCGTTAAAAAACCCAAAGCAAGACGGTCTGCTGCCAAATCGCCCAAACCTGTGTTTCGAACACGGGTATGCGAGATTACGAACTGTGTCTGTAAACTTCATCGGCATCATGGTTTAGAGCAGTAGTTCGCAACCTGTGGGGAATTCCCCCCTCGCCCCCCCCCCCCGGGGGGGGGGGTATTTTAAGATTTACAGGGGGGGGGGAGATTAAGATTATTTCAGATCAGATTACTTGATATTGTTTTTCTCTCCATAATTTACGGTTCTGTATTTCACGTCCTTCTGAAATTCGTTTTATGACGTAAGTAGACGCGCAAATCACGTTTTATGTAGACGCCTAGGCTTGTTCTAGTATGTGTTATTAAATTTAGCTTCCATTTGTATTTATATGGAGGAAATACGAAAGGGGGAGAATGACATTCTGAACATATGGTGAAGGGGTGCATCGACCAAAAAAGGTTGAGAACCACTGGTATAGAGAAAGATCAATATCAGAAATGATTGGCGGTAAATGAGACAGACATTGTGAAATCTGTTGACAAGTTCTCATTTGGCATATTCTTGCCATACGTTTACTTTACTATTCTCATTGACTGTAGATTATGAAAAACAGCTTTCATCAAAACTGGAATTAAATGAACTTTGACACAGTAGCTGATGATCTGGGCTGCGATGAGAACATTGCCCTCCTGGCCTACACACGAAATCAGATGCAAGATAAGTTCAGCACACTTGCGCGAGGTCACAACATTAGGTCTCAGAATTCACAGCCATAGGCAAAGATAACGAGTATACACCAAGCAAAATGATAACCCGATCTCCTTTGGTGAAACTTCACTTCAAGAGGCGGGATCATGCACCTAGTTAGGTAGCAGTGTAGACAAAAGTGGGGGTACGGATAGAGATATTGTACTAGCCGTATGTGGAGTGGCGCCGCAGACAGCAGACTACAAGACTGCCCAGAATACGACATGTTTAAGCAAAAGTTCTGGCCTCGAGAAACAACAGTGGAAGATAAACTCTATGGACTACTGTTAGCTGCATATCCTTTACATGACGTCGCAGTCTACCCCAGCATATTTGGCTGGTTGTGATTTCTTAACAAGTGTACGTTCAGTATTTTGTCATTACTTTCCGAACGACCTGCACTTATACCATTGAATGAAAACCAACACATGACGGTCTGCTGCCAAGTCGCCTGCAGCTGTGTTTCCAACCCGTATGTGGGATTACGAATTGCGTTCGTAACGCCCTTCGCCACAGAGCCGGCATGGTCTACTGAGTGAACTAAAAAAGACAAGTTCATACAGGAGACAACACCACAGATATAGACACATGTCAAGCAAAGAATAGGAAGAATAAATAAGAATGCAAAATGCAAGAGGCGATTCATGTCACTAGGAAATGTGAGGAAGTCAGAAATTCACTCCAGAACCATAGTTAGAATATTCAGATCTAATGTCGAGCCAGTCAGAAATTCACTCCAGAACCATAGTTAGAATATTCAGCTCTAATGTCGAGCCAGTCAGAAGTTCACTCCAGAACCATAGTTAGAATATTCAGCTCTAATGTCGAGTCAGTCAGAAGTTCACCCCAGAACCATAGTTAGAATATTCAGCTCTAATGTCGAGCCAGTCAGAAATTCACTACAGAACCATAGTTAGAATATTCAGCTCTAATGTCGAGCCAGTCAGAAATTCACTCCAGAACCATAGTTAGAATATTCAGCTCCAATGTCGAGCCAGTCAGAAGTTCACTCCAGAACCATAGTTAGAATATTCAGCTCTAATGTCGAGCCAGTCAGAAGTTCACTCCAGAACCATAGTTAGAATATTCAGCTCTAATGTCGAGCCAGTCAGAAGTTCACTCCAGAACCATAGTTAGAATATTCAGCTCTAATGTCGAGCCAGTCAGAAGTTCACTCCAGAACCATAGTTAGAATATTCAGCTCTAATGTCGAGCCAGTCAGAAGTTCACTCCAGAACCATAGTTAGAATATTCAGCTCTAATGTCGAGCCAGTCAGAAATTCACTCCAGAACCATAGTTAGAATATTCAGCTCTAATGTCGAGCCAGTCAGAAGTTCACTCCAGAACCATAGTTAGAATATTCAGCTCTAATGTCGAGCCAGTCAGAAGTTCACTCCAGAACCATAGTTAGAATATTCAGCTCTAATGTCGAGCCAGTCAGAAGTTCACTCCAGAACCATAGTTAGAATATTCAGCTCTACTCTGCTGGATTTACGATCTGAAACACGGGGAATGAATGAAACAATTACTGATAAATTACGAACATCAATGAATCGGTGCTGGCAAAAAATGGAACAGTGTTCACGGTAAGTTACGGGCAGCGTCTGGCCGAGTGTCTGCAACTCCCGGCTATCATTTGAGAGACCCGGGTTCGAATTTTCGGTAAGGATATTGGGATTTTCCCCTATGTCGGGGCGAGGAAGGGGAGGGGGTGGAAGAAGAGGGGAAGAAAGGAGAACCCTAAGCGTCACAGTTCTCGGCGATTGCACTAGCCAGGCGGCCTTAATTCATCAGGATCAAGACCTCCCAAATCCCTCTCCCCCTAGACGCCTCTTTTGGCTGTAAGCAAATATGATGACGTCAACAAGCAGCTTGGCGTGAGTTGGTTGAGGATCTGTTATTTTATTGGGAGGTGAAAGGCAGTAGAAGAAGATGGGTGGGGGGGGGGGGGGTAAAGGAAAGGAAGACGACGACCAGAAGGAGAGGAAGACGAAGAAAAGGGGAAGAAGAAGAAGAAGAGGAGGAAGAAGAAGAAGAAGAAGAAGAAGAAGAAGAAGAAGAAGAAGAAGAAGAAGAAGAAGAAGAAGAAGAAGAAGAAGAAGAGGAGAAGGATAGGAAGAAGAAGAGGGGAAGGAGATGAAGAAGGAAAAGAGGAGAAGGAGAGGAAGAAGGAGAAGAGGAGAGGAAGAGGGGGACGAAGAGGAGAGGAAGAGAAAGAAGGAGAAGAGGAGGAAGAAGAACGGACGAACGAACGAACGAGCGAAAATCTTTATTTTCAAAGGGTTAAGAATTGGGCACGCAGGCCCGTCTGACATTCTGCCCTTCTTCTCTATTTCCTTTCATACATTCTTTCATTCAACATCTCTTATGAAGCAATTCTTTGACAACAAAAGAACAATACGCATTAAAACGCATGAAAAATAATCAATAATACATGACTCGTTGAGGCAATGTTTAATATGGGCATCATGAATACCCAAGGTGGGTGTAACGTGCCATACATATGGTAATGTTTTTTTTTTTTTTTGCTAGTTGTCGTTCGAGATAATTTACCATTATTATTGTCTTTGTTGCTGTTTGTTTTTTAAAGGGGGCATGTAGTCTGTCCTGAGGTAGTGTTCAAACAGGTTGCGACTGTATGTATAATTATTGGTGGTGTCTTTGATTTCTTGTGGAAGATTGTTCCACAACTGAGTGACAGAGTATGCTAAGCTCGTTTTATATAAGTCTATCCTAGGTTTAGGGACATGGAGTATATTTAGTCGTTCACTATGTCTTGCGTTATATGTAAACAATGGCCAAAGGTAGCGTGAGGCATTTTGAAATAGGATTTTGTGAATTAGTTTAGCCTTATTAAAAAGTAGGCGTTTGTGGAGTGGCAGTAACTGAAGACGTTCATGTAGGTTAGAATTGTCTGTAAGCTTATCACCATTGATTAGACGCACTGCCCTTTTCTGGAGTGAATAAAGGCATTTTGTTATTGATTTGGAGCATCCGTCCCAGATTGTGGAGCAATAATCAATATGTGTTTGTATGTGGGAAGTATAGAATATCTTTCTTGTGTTTACGTCGAGGAAACTTTTAATTTTGGCAAGTTGGTATACTTTTTTGGCTATTTGTTTAACTAGAGCATGAACATGGGAATTGAAGGATAGATTTTGATCTATGATAAGACCCAGTGCCTTGTGATCGGTTACACTTTCTATAGGCGTGCTTCCAATGTGCAGCTGAAGAGTTCTCTGCGAGTTTAGAGTGTGAAGTCTTTGCCTGGTTCCTATTAACATAGATTTTGTTTTAGAAATGTTAATTTGCATGCGGTTTGCATGACTCCAGTTAACTACACTATTTATTTCCTGTTGCAAGGATAATTCTAGCACATTACGATCAATAACGTTTGTATATACTGTGCAGTCGTCTGCAAATAGATCGCAGGACGATGACAGATATAAGGGAAGATCATTTATATAAATGGCAAATAACAAAGGGCCAAATATAGACCCCTGAGGTACTCCAATATTAATGGTAATGGCTTGGGATAGAGATTTATTGTGTGATACGACTTGTTTTATGTATAAGAGGAAGGAGGAGAAGAGGAGGAAGAAAAAGAGAATAAGGGGAAGGAGAAGATGAGAAAGAAGAAGAGGGAGAGGAGGAGAACAAAGGAAGAAGAAGAGGAGAAGAAGAGGAAGAGGAGAAGGAGTAAAAAAGGAGAAGAGGAGAAAAAGGAGAGGAAGAAGAAGAGGAGAAGGAAAGGAAGAGGAAGAGGAGAATGAGCAGAAGGAGACGAGGAGAAGGAGAGGAAGAAAAAGCAGAAGAAGAGGAATAAGGAGAAGAAGAAAAGGAGACACTAGTTCTTTCACAGAGGCGATGTCACTTGGAGGCGAGGGGCTCGAATCCCGATGGGGGTAACTATAGTTTTTGCCTGTTAAGATGTCTGGCATGTCCTCTAATCCCCATTCCATTCTTCTTCGGGCATGTTTGACAATCAAAACCTGTTGATTTATTCCCCTTGCGTTCTGTAAGAGTTAACGGCAGTAGAGCCAAACACTTCCTGCCGTAGGGCAGGCACCGCTCCAACCAGCTGCAACAACATTGCTTAGCGGGACAGGAAGGTAATTAAAATTGTTAACATTGTGTCGGGTGTTTAAAGTACCCACTTTATTAGCGGGGCGGGCTCGCTAGCGACACTGACAGCCGACTCCGGTGTTCGACGCCTGCGCTCGTTGTTTGCCTAAGTGAGGGGAAGATCGGCGACCATTCTCCTTTTTCTCAGGCCTGCAACATGTAATGATGCTATCACATCACAGAACCATAACAGAAAACTGATTCGAGACTAGTTACACCAAAAAAAAAAAATTCATTAGCGGCCCTTAGAAACAAAAAAATTCATTGGCGGCCCATAGAAACACAAACAATTCATTAGCGGACCACAGAGACAAAAAAAACAAAAAACAATTCATTAGCGGCCCACAGAGATAAAAAAAAATTCATTAGTGGCCCACAGAAACAAAAAAAAAATCATTAGCGGCCCAGAGAAAAGAAAATTCATTAGCGACCCATAGAAACAAAACAATTCATTAGCGGCCCACAGAAACAAAAATGTCACTAGCGGCCCATAGAAATAAAAAAGAAAATTCATTAGCGGCCCACAAAAACAAAAAAGTTCATTAGCCGGCCCACAGAAACACATTTCATTAGCGGTCCACAGAAACAAAGAATTCCGTAAGCGGCCCACAGATCAGTTATCAGTTGGGGTATCTTCACTGCACTCCGGACAGGTTCATAGGTGCTCAGATCCTCCCCCCCCCCCACCCCAGCATATGCATCAGCGTCCGATGGCTAATAGTGCCAGTTCTGTGTTGGTTGACGAGGCACCACGTTTTCCCGATGTACCTCTCGCGTCTGGCCGTGTCTATTCTTACTCCCAAGTCTTTCATTCTGGACAGCGATGTGGATTCACTGACGCCAAAGTCCTCTGTTCTCGCCATATCTTTAAGGACGTTAATAACATCGGCACGATCCATGGGCTGGCCATCTACAGAGGGTTCAGAGCCAGCCAGTTTATCAGCTCGTTTATTTCCCTCGACTCCCGCATGTCCCGGGACGAAGATGAAGGTGACTATACGGACAACAGACTTCCGCAGCGACTCAGTCCACTGTCTACGTACAGATCCAGCTTCAATCTTCTGAATCATGCTCATTGAATCACTGAATACACACACGTTGGTATAATGCTGTGATTCCAGCCATATAAAAGCCTGTGTAACTGCCATCACCTCCATCGTCATGCTGCTCGTGGTCATAGAGTGGGCACCACTGGATTCTTGAACGCTTCGGCCCGCTGAACGGGCTGTAAATGCCCACGCACTTCCCTGCTGCTTTACAACAGATCCATATGTACGGGGCTACCTGAGTGTTCATAGATGAGCGCGTTGACCTCTGCATTGACAGCGGCAGGGTTCTGCTCTCTGCACCGTCTGTCGAGTGTGATAATGCAAGAGAGGCCCACAGAAAAACATTTCATAAGCGGCCCACAGAATTAAAAAAAAAATTCATTAGCGGCTCACAGAAAGAAAAAAATAATTAGCAGCGCACAGAAACATTATTTCATTAGCGGCCCACAGATGCCCATTTGCCATCGGGGAAAAATACGCATTGGCTTCAACCAGGGTAAGCTGAGACCGGGGTAGGGGGGGGGAATCTTTCGTTGGGTGAAGATATTGGTGAAGTCATTCACGTGGTATATTCCGCAGACAGTACGTAAAGTACTGGGTCTTCATATATGCTAGGCCATGGATGATGAGGTGGGGTACCGAGCTCCCTTCTTCACCTTTCTTGTTACATTAAGTAATTTTACTGCGCTTTCGCGGTGGGGGGGGGGGGGTGCGGGGGTGTCTCCGTGGCGAGGTTGTCAGACCCTCCGCCTCGCGGTCATAGCTGGTGGGTTCAATTCGGAACTTCGTCACTCAGCTCAAATTTCTCGGAGACTTCTAGAGGTTGTCGCTGGGGCCGCAAGAGTTCTTGCTTTGTGCGAGGTTTTCGACAGACCGCAATGTGGAAAGAGACCGAGCCTTATGGGATAAGATCCGGTGCAATGAAGTCGACCCTCTCGCATTCAAAAATACCCCTTGTAAACTTTACGGCAGTTGTTGCCGGATATGGATGGCAAGGTGAACTGATGCAGATACAGCTCTCGCGTAATTTGTCTTGCACCGCCGTCTTCTGCAAGTGACAATCACTAACTATAGAAATATTTACATGATGTTGAAGATGAACATGGGTCTTGGTCTCGGCAACCTCGTGTCACCACAAGTCACAGTTTCAAACTTGCTGCTGCACCCAATGGTAGAGAGATTCCACCAAAGATACACAAATACAACACGACAGAGGAACTCCAACAATGGTTGACTACATTATGAGAACTCATCTGTCAGTGTAAGCACGGAAGAACGAATGCAAGAAGAAGATCGTGATGATGATGATAATGATGACAACAATGAAGGAGAATGAGGAGGAAGAGGAGGTGGAGGGGAAGAATGAGAAGAAGAGTGTCATGGTGCGGTCCGAAAGGTGCGTCGCTGTTGTATAATGATGTTACAGATGTGTCTGTCACTCGCTATGGCATATTGCTTTGGCTCGCAAGATTCTCTGTTGAACGTTCTTGAACAACAGGATACGAGGAGGACCCTTGAAGTTTGATGATGATAATGATGATGGACAGTCTCTGCTTTCCTCGTTATCTTCTTCTTCTTCCTACTGTCGTTCGATTGACCTGGCTGGATTTTCGCTAACCAGAAAAGAGTTGTCTGGGAAGAGGATAATTCTTTGGACGACAACCACTTCAAACCAACCCTAGCCTGCTGGTTCACATGCGTTCTACGAAGACAATTTTCACATTCTCTATCAAAGGATTCGACAAGGCCTGTTGTTTGCAGTCTCGAACGGAAAATAGCAACTTTATTTCACAGCGCAATATCTTTAAAGGCCTGCATACATTATCCTAGCGGCCGGCCGGATTCCCAAGTAAGCTGATTGATGCCCTGGGACCTGCTGGTCACCGTTTCCTCCCCTGACCATAAGTACGCTCTGCTTGAAATCCACGGCTGTTTTTCCCAATCTCCCTTTTCCTCTCGTTTCCCTGCTCAGTCTAAAAAAAATCCCGACCTGAAAGGTGTGTCTATCTACTGAAGAAGAAGAAGAAGAAGAAGAAGAAGAAGAAGAAGAAGGAGGAGGAGGAGGAGGAGGAGGAGGAGGAGGAGGAGGAGGAAAGCCCCCTATGTGTCTCCTGTGTTGGAGATTTAATTAAGACAAACAACAAGCCAGCGATCAGAACACACACCCACAAACGTGCGCGCGCGCGCGCGCACACACACACACACACACACACACCATGCAAACGCCACGCAACACATGCAAACACAACACACTAGCACAACGGGTGGCATGCCGTGAACTAATTAATTTCTGCAGGAGAGCAGATTACATGCACATTACTGTGCCTTATTTCTGCCGTATATCAGCGATGATGTGGTGGCAGTCATCATCATCATCATCATCATCATCATCATCATCATCATCATCATCATCATCATCATCATCATCATCATCATCATCATCATGTTCACTGCCAGCTGACATAGGCATTCATGTCTCTCCACAGATCTCGATCTTTGGTGTTCTGGATCAACTCTGCTGCTGATATTCCTCCCTGCCACTGTCTCAGTCCATCAGCATCATTTCACTTGGTCTGCCCCTGTCTCTCTTCCCCTTTGATCCCTCCAGTTGTCACAATGTTCTCTAATGCCTCTCTTCTCATCACACGACCAAAGACAGCTGTTTGTCTCATTATAATCATCATTATTAGGCGAGCGATATGTAAGGATTATCTTTACCGTCCATCACCATCATCATGCACCACGCCGATCACGTACACGATCATATTTCCCCGACTCACACGATCACCAGGCTTGGATTAGGTCTGTGATCTTGTTCCCTTTATGCCACGTTGCCAAGCCATCCAGGTATTCATTGCTTAACCTTTCCCTTACTCTTTTCCCACCAACTTTGCAGTTGTCGCTAAGTTTTCTAGTTGATTTCTACCTATACTGCGCCCAGAAAATCCTTACTGTCCACGTCTATATTTTTCTAATGAGGTGACCATTTTCATTTCTTTCTTGAATTTGTGTCCGTCTTCTGTATTCTTTGAATTTTCATCAGAAACCACATCTCCACTGTCATTTAGAGGTTTCTAAGCTTGTCTGTTTATTGTTCATCCATCACATGTATACACATGTAAAAGTTCAGTATATCACTTCAACACTCTTTTTCCCACTACAGTTGACAACTATTTATTGGTATGTTTTCCATCTTGCAAAGGCTACCGTTGCCATGTCGATTCTTGTAAACATTGCCAGCACTGAATATGTTTAAAATAAAGAACAGAATAGGAAAGGGCAAACATGTGTATTTTATAACACGAAGAACATCTTATGCAAAAAGTTCTTGTCATTAGAGATTAGAAAAAGAATTCTTGCATGTTGCACAGAATCAGTTTTGATATATAAACTTGAACCATGGACAGTTAGTAAACAAGCAAAAATAAAATGTCAAAATCCGTAGAAGATTCAGAAGAATGCAGACAATTTCTAGGCAGCCAGAACAAGTAATTTAAACGCGTTGAAAGGTGTTAAGGCTAAAGACAACTTACCACAAACATCAGAAAGTCGTCACTTGGTTTGACCACATTATAGGACAGCACAATCTGGAACATGTTGTGACAACTTCACAATTTTATAGAAAGAGTTGAGTTGAGATGAGTTAAGAACCGACATCACTGCACTCAGGGCATTCCCATACGCCTTGTTGGAGATCGCCAGATACAGAGAAGCGTTATCACACACGCCAGTCGGCAAGACATTTAATGATAGGTGTAGTTTCTAGAAAGCACAGATTCCAATACTCTTTATATGTTAACCGTTGTAAATATGTACGTTTCATAATGACATCCCACGAAAGCTTTGAGGAAAAGATGAAGAAAAGAATTGCCGCACTCGAAGACTCGCTCTCTAGAACAGTGGTTCTCAACCGGTGGGGAATTCACCCCCAGGGGGGAATTTTAGGGTTTTCTGAGGGGGTGGGGGGGGGGAAATTAAGACCACAGATTGGCAGTCTTAAAATGGCTTCAGTCACAATATCCTATTAAGTGACAATTCTTTGATATTTTAACTGTTTGTTTATTGTAATATGTTTAATTTGGTGTGTTAATAAAGTATTGTGAATATTAAAAAAATGCACCTTTTGAGGCTAACAATTTTGTAAAGGGGGGAATTCTTCTTCTTTCGTTCGCTTGAAAGGGGGAATGACATTCTGATATATGGTGAAAGGGTGCATGAGCCAAAAAAGGTTGAGAGCCTCTGTTCTAGAATAATTAACGTCATGTAAAACTTAAACATTACAAGCACACAAATCCGCACACTCAAATGATGTGTGTTGTCTGGTTGTCTTTGTTACTGTGTATGAAGAGCTTCATCTTGAAGTCTTGGAGAACAATGAATCACTTGGCTGGGCGTAACCCTGCAGGCTGGTAGTGCGGCTCTTCGCCTAGGTCCATGTACCCCGGAAGCATACATTATCAGTCCGGAATTACCACAAGGATCTGTAATATCGCCTGCCGGAATTACCACAAGGATCTGTGATATCGCCTGTGCTATTCAGTGTATTCACAGGCAAGATTGCAAGCATTGAAGCAATGGATTATAAGAACACTGACATTTGCGGATGATGTCCTTGTGTATAGGCAGGGGAGAGATAGGGTGCAAATAGCGCAACGGTTGCAGCAGACAGTAAACAAAGTTATCAATTGTGTACAGAGATGGGTAGTGTCATTAACCCAGATAATACGTCTGCGTTATGGGGCTCTCTGAACAATATGATTGGTACGGCTGACATCCGAAGTTTTACAGTAAATGGCAGAAATGTTAACATAGAGAGTAAACTGAGGTAACTGGGAAATCACCTTCGACAGAAACTTGTCATTCAGGGATCATGTGGAAAAAACTGTTATGGGATATAAGAAGGAACTCTGAGCATGGCAGCAATAGTCACGGAGCAAAGAATGTTGTTCATACTCTATCAACATCTGATTAGCGCAGTAATTGAGTATGCTTTGGCACTGCTCAGCGTGACAAAGAGTCCGCTGGTGAAACTAGGGTGATACTGGGATGCACAAGGGACACGCCGATGGTGTGCATGCGGTGTATCCTAGCCATACCCACCCACGTCTGCAGACAGGCTCAGTGTGCTGCAGGCTAAATGATATCTCCAAGTGACAGCATTCACGGAACACCCCATGCATGTCCACTTTTTACTGTTTAGAATCTGGAAGTAACATTCTGCAGGCTTGTCCACTGTTTTACTGTGTAGAATCTAGAAGTAACATTTCTGCTGACATGTCCACTTATTTACTATTTAGAATGTAGGAGTAACATTTCTGCTGACATGTCCATGTCATAAATCTATGGCTTGTGATAGAAAGTAATACTTCTAATGATGCCCCAACCGACCCAAACTGGTTGTAACGGAAATCAACAGAAACAATAATGTGATAACATTAAACTAATGTTTATTGGTCATGAGCGTTAGTTACACCAAACATGAATTAACATCACACAATTAGAACCACACAATCACTAACTACCAGCTAACCATTCTAAGTATTTGATGCCTATTTAAAACAACCCCATAAGTAAATGGTTCTACACCCCGACTGTCCCCATCGCCATCTTAAACGCTAACTGTCACAACAACACCGACCTCTTCCGTATTCTATCTTACACAGCGCATGCGCACCACGCATGCACCGAGCTGTGTGTACACAAATTTAGTTTCACGTGTAATATGGGGTGTGACATCCGCCCCTTCTCTCAAATTTGACACTTTTCTGATTGCAGAAATGTGACAAACAATTTCATGTTACTTTACTGAACAAAAAATTTACTTTTTAAGTCGCAGATCCATATTAAACTCGTCATCATATTACAAGAGTATGTACCCCGTCCTTAAAGTGAATGTCGTATCAATATGCAATGCTTATGTGCGAACAATAAAACGTGTCATATTGGTTGTGACCTTTCATATCATGTCTAGCCGGGACTCAATATGAAGGCTACCTTTTTCATAGAAGTACTTATACTTGGCACCTTGCCGTCTTGACAAACGATAGTTTGTGCTTTAAAAAGGCATAATAACTTTTACCTATGGCAGTAGCGAATGTGACTGATAAGGCCAATTCGCGCTGTAAATGTCCGTTCACAGTGGGTGCATGTGAACACGTGGTCATTTACACCATCATGCACCATCTTACGTCTCACACGCTCTGTGAGTGACTTATCTGCAATAATTTTCTCCTTTGTCTTTATTCCATTTCTGATAGTTGCCCTCCATGCAACACGTTCAGCGCCGACTTGCTCCCAATGTGCATTATCAATGCCTGTATCAATCATGTCCCGCTTACACACATCTTTGCATCATAGTAGAGGCCGACCCTGAGATCTCTTACCCATCTGTAATTCACCAAAAAAGATGTCCTTTGGTATTCTACCATCCTCCTAAGATGTCCTTTCCATCTAAGTCTACGAAGACTGAGCATGGAATAAATCGTCACACAACCTGATCTTTCCAATACTTCAGTATTTGTGATTTTGTCTTGCCACTTAATACCAAGAATTCTTCGCAGACACCGCATATGAAAGCTGTTTAAACGTTTCTCTTGATGTGAGTAAGTTGTCCAGGTTTCACTGCCATAAAGAAGAGTACTAAGGACACAGGCTTGATAGACAAGGACTTTTGTTTTGGCAGTAAGCTTTCTGTTCTCCCAGACTCTTTTTCTTAACCTGTTCATTGTTGTTGCTGCCTTACCAATCCGGATGGTGATTTCCTGATCTAAGGATAATTTTCTATTTACCACTGATCCTAGATATGTAAAATGGTCTACCATCTCTTGTTCGGCGTCGTCAATAAAGATTGATGGTATCCCATGTGCACCTTGTGACATAATCTGCGTCTTCTTTTTGCTAATTGTTAAACCAAATTCAGAATAAGCATTGGAGAATGCAGATAGTAGACATTGCAATTCTTCCTCAGAGTTGGTCGTAATTGCAGCATCATCTGCAAAAAGCAACTCTCTGATCAGTACCCTCCTAATTTTAGTCTTGGCCTTCAATCTCTTAGCATTGTAGAGGACCCACCTAAGTCCTGAGTTATACCTCTTCAATTTGTTTTTCCGCGTTTCCATCCTGTTTCAGGATATTTCTGTCAACATCAGCATCTTTCAGCTGTATGTTGATTCCTAGGCTAGATTACGCTCAGCAGGCCACGACTTTCTGAGCGACCGGCTCCATACTCTCATAAGTCACTGGTTCGACTCGAACCGCTTCCAATTCTCGTGCGCTCACGTCAACCACGAGAGTATTCGGGGTTACGGAGAAAGCTGCTAACTCCTCGACCAGGGAGACCGGCATACCTCTTCATAGCACAAATAATAATAATAATAATAATAATAATAATAATAATAATAATAATAATAATAATAACCATCTCTCAAAACACTAAGCCTTCAAGGCGCTAGTTGAACTAATCTGTTCGAATAACAAGCTGTTGTCCTTTTAGTAATTTCTTCCTCCAGCCGACAGATCCGAAGACGTGGTTATAGCAAAGACAGTTTAGTATCGATTACATTAGATCCGCGTTCACTCTCATTAGACTAATTGCCTTTGGTTAAATTATTGCCTTCGGCTGAGACAGTGTGATTGGCTCTTCCTTTTGAGTCCCACCAGTCGCATTAAGTGTTCGCTTACTTTTTACATTTGGCCAGAGCATTCTACGAGCATTCTCGTATATAAATCTGGCTTTCTCGTGATGTTTGAAACCAAGCGCTCTTGTCCATCCGGCCATGCTGACCCTTTAACAACGTTGATATTGTTTACATTGTCTCCCCCGATGTGTCTCCACCTTGCCGCGGTGGGGGAGCTTGTGTGTCCCTCTGACCCCATGTGCTTGCCGATGGATGAAAACTACATATCGGACAGCTTATGGGATATGGGCCAGACTAAGAGAGACACAACCTGCTGCTCTGCGGGTAGACTGAGGTTAGGATAACAGTCAGAAGTTTAAATCAGGCGCACGAAGGCAAAAGATTTGGTCCGGACAATACTCTAAGGCTCTCTGTCGAGGGTTGAGGCTGAACGCTCTAAGCCACAAACCCTCGGATCTGAGAGCCGGCCGATACCCACCCTCCAAAAATAGAGGTGAGATACTGAGCAAGCTACAAGCCCAGGTCTGATACCTGTTCGAAGGCTCTCAGCTTGGGGATATGAGAGATTCCCGGATGAGAGGGCCAGGCCGTTTCTCGTTCAGTGCTGCACGGAGGTAAGGTGCTGAGCCGGCAGCACATGTAGCCTACCTCGTGAGCGAGTACAAAAAGTCAGAAAAGTGCCCCAGTCGAAGGAAATAGTTACGAAAACTGTCTGTATCTAACTCATAGAGAGTGTAGACAAAAGTGGAAGAACGTCCCAATGACGCGAAATGGAACGCAAAGGCGAGCGAACCTATTGCGTGGTCTGAAGTCAAAAATAAAAGCTTACCGAGTGGATGTCGCTCGCAGTCTGACCGCTCCTGGTGTGTGCTTGAGCGATCAGTGGCAAGCGAGTTGCCCAATACATGGAAGTGAGGAACTAAAGCAGTCATGAGCAGGACGTGGCAACTCCTCGGGTGAGCCCAGTCTCAGAGCAATATGTGCCGGCTCTGCAATTATGGAAGCCTCCTTGGATAGCGAGGGAATGCCCATGGTCTGCCCCTGCCTTCCCTTGAGGCCGACCGCGATGTCGTTGATCGTGCTATCTTGACCAGCTGAGATGTTGGCGACATCACAACAGTCTAACGTGCCTCGAAACCAGAGGAAGGTTAACCTCATTAAAAAATGCCCGCCGGAAGTCGGAAGTGTCGTCCTACGGGTGGCAAACTAAAAATCGACACTACGCAATTACGTCCGAGTGAAATGTCTCGTCCGAATGTCTCTCGTGCTAGGAACAGCTCTGACTACCTAGTTTCCGAATGCCGCTCTTGTTCGGAACAGCTCTGACTATGTAGTTTTTCCGAATGTCTGTCGTGCCTGCAACAGCTCTGACGGGCGCAATGACAAGCACATGTCCGAAAACTCGCTGAGTGGATACCGTCTGTAAACCTGTCTGGTTTGTGCGAGAATGGCCCGGGGCAAACGAAATGACCAATATATTGAAGTGAGGATTTAAAGCAGCCATGAGCAGGACGTGACGATTCCCTCGGTAAGCCCAGAACCAGGGCGCTATGTGTCGGCCCTGCAACTATGGAAGCAACCTTGGATGGCGGAAAATGCTATGGACTGTCCCTGCCTTCCTTTGAGGGATGACCGTTGTCTTCGACCGTTCAACCTTGGCCAGCTGGGTTTGTAGATGGCACCACAAAAGTGAGAGTCTCCCAGAAATGCTACCTGGTCAAAAAAGCACGCTATCGTCGGATGTGTTGGCCTACGGGCTTCGGCCCAAGGGCGCATAACAGACACACCGCAATCACATCTGAAAAAACACTTCGGATGAACGAAAAGAAGAAGAAGAAGAAGTTAACATTGTTATTTGGTGCCCAGGGGCAGCCATGGCGGAGAGGTTGCGGTGACCGCCCCGGGCACATAAGGAACTGGGTTTGATCCTCGAATAGGACAATATGTTTTCAAGAGTTGAGTTGAGCTAAGAACCGACACCACTGCACTGAGGACATTCACATGCGAGTCCCGTCCCCTTATTCACAGCCAGCGAAGAGTTATACTATTAATGGTTCCAACCGCTATCTGATTGAATGTTCTTCTGGTCTTCCCCCTCAGTTTTGAGATTCTTCTAGAACCCCTGCCGATACCCCGTTATCTCATTCTTTCCACATACAGGTTCTCAATCTGTTCCCCCGGCTTCTCCACATGATCCCACGGAGGCACGGCCACCCCCCCTCCCTTTTTTTTGTCAATAGGTGATCTGCCACCAAGAGGTGCATTCGCTGCCAGCCTCTCAGCCTGTTCACCCCCCTCCCACACACACACTCCCTCATGACCAGGGCAAACAATCCATACAGTTCTCACAATCTGTTATCCCTGAAGGGAGAATAGCCATTCCACACGAAATGTACCTTTCTCCACTTTACTAAACATACTCCTCGAATCCGTAATGAATACAATGTGAGTTGCAGTGGTCTCCTCTAGCCAAGGGAAAGCCGCTGTCGCTGCTTCCACCTCCATTCTCATTCTGGAGGTTGTAGCCTCATATGCCAGACTCTCCCTATTCAAGACTCGTCAATTAGCCTTCGCGATGAAACCCCAACCGCTCCGTCTGTTTCTCACCACTGACCCATCAGTATAGATCATTATGTCACCTTGATGTGTGTTACTCTGGATCAGTTGTTACACCTCAAACTCTGTGCGACCCGCTGCCCATTCTCTGCACTCACGGTCCAGTGTTACTACCACATTGTGCCAGTCCGTCATGTCTTCCGGTACTCTAACTTACCCTTTTTCACCATTAATGGTCTCAAGATCACACGAATGACGTATACATATTTCTTCATGTGCCATCTAGGACCTGCCTGGTCTTAGTCTATGACCCTTGACCATATCTATGACATCAAGCAGGGGGTGAACCCTAACTGCAGCAACTCTCAGGTACTATTTCGTTTCCAAGAATCTTTGGTATCTAATATCACATGTTCCTTGATGTCTTGGGTAGTGAGATCGAATAGTTGACCTTCTCGGATAAGGGCGGAAAACAGGAGGTCCAGTGTACAAGTTAAGCACGTAAAAACCAACGGCAGTTGGGAATCCCCAAAACTAGACCGTCATAAGCCACAGTCCTGGTAAAATTGTTAGGGAAGTAAACTACCCACGGGTAGATACGACCCGGTGCCTTGGGTGGAATCTGTCTAGAGCAATGGTTCTCAACCGGTGGGGAATTCCCCCTAGTGGGGAATTTTAGGGTTTCCGGGGAGGGGGGGGGGGGTTAAGATTAATTCAAGATCTCGTTAATACAAGAACCAATTACTTGATATTGTTTTCCCCTCCATACTTTACGGTTCTTTACTTCTCGCCCTTCTGAAATTCACGTTATAACATAAATAAACTCGCAAATCACGTTTTATGTAGACATCTAGACTTGTTCTAGTATGTGTTATTAAATTTAGCTTCTATTTTTACGTATACTGTGTAGGGGCGGGCGGGAGAGGGGAAATTTATATGGAGGAAAAACGAAAGGAGGGGGAGGGATGACATTCTTAAAATATGGTGAAGGGGTGCACGGGCCAAAAAAGGTTGAGAACCACTGGTCTAGAGGACGTAAACCTGACATAAATGTTGCACCCTGGCACACCGACCTCTGGCACACCGACCTCTGCCACACCGACCTCTGCCACACCGACCTCTGCCACACCGACCTCTGCCACACCGACCTCTGCCACACCGACCTCTGCCACACCGACCTCTGCCACACCGACCTCTGGCACACCGACCTCTGCCACACCGACCTCTGCCACACCGACCTCTGGCACACAGATCCCTGCCACACCGACCTCTGGGTTACCGACCTCTGCCACACCGACCTCTGCCACACCGACCTCTGCCACACCGATCTCTGGGTTACCGACCTCTGCCACACAGACCTCTGGCACACCGACCTCTGCCACACCGACCTCTGCCACACCGACCTCTGCCACACCGACCTCTGGCACACCTACCTCTGTCACACCGAACTCTTCCACACCGACCTCTGGCACACCGACCTCTGCCACACCGACCTCTGCCACACCGACCTCTGGCACACCGACCTCTGCCACACCGACCTCTGCCACACCGACCTCTGGCACACCGACCTCTGGCACACCGACCTCTGGCACACCGACCTCTGCCACACCGACCTCTGGCATACCGACCTCTGCCACACCGACCTCTGCCACACCGACCTCTGGCACACCGACCTCTGACACACCGACCTCTGGGTTACCGACCTCTGCCACACCGACCTCTACCACACCGACCTCTGGAACACCAATCTCTGCCACACCGACCTCTGCCACACCGACCTCTGCCACACCGACCTCTGCCACACCGACCTCTGGGTTACCGACCTCTGCCACACCGACCTCTGCCACACCGACCTCTGCCACACCGACCTCTGGCACACCGAACTCTGGCACACCGACCTCTGGCACACCGACCTCTGGCACACCGACCTCTGGCACACCAACCTCTGCCACACCGACCTCTGCCACACCGACCTCTGCCACACCGACCTCTGCCACACCGACCTCTGGCACACCGACCTCTGCCACACCGACCTCTGGCACACCGACCTCTGCCACACCGACCTTTGCCACACCGACCTCTGCCACACCGACCTCTGCCACACCGACTTCTGGCACACCGACCTCTGACACACCGACCTCTGGCACACCGACCTCTGCCACACCGACCTCTGCCACACCGACCTCTGCCACACCGACCTCTGCCACACCGACCTCTGCCACACCGACCTCTGCCACACCGACCTCTGCCACACCGACCTCTGCCACACCGACCTCTGCCACACCGACCTCTGGCACACCGACCTCTGCCACACCGACCTCTGCCACACCGACCTCTGCCACACCGACCTCTGCCACACCGACCTCTGCCACACCGACCTCTGTCACACCGACCTCTGCCACACCGACCTCTGCCACACCGACCTCTGCCACACCGACCTCTGCCACACCGACCTCTGCCACACCGACCTCTGCCACACCGACCTGTGCCACACCGACCTGTGCCACACCGACCTCAGCCACACCGACCTCAGCCACACCGACCTCTGCCACACCGACCTCTAAGGTGCATTTGGTTGGGGACATGAGGACGTTTGAGATCGTCTTTTCCTATGATTAAACAAACAAACAAACACACACAGCCTGTTTATATTATCTTATGATCGATTAGAAATGACAAAACGCCTTTGGTAACAGCGATAATTACGATATTGTGGTAGTAATACGACCACTGTCGAACTTATCACTTGAACTATGTTAATTAAAGATATCAGGTTTCTTCAGGGAACATAATTCTCTATTGCCATTCATAATTAGATTGCTAAGCTGTCTTAGCCCGGTTCGCGTGATTCAAGAGAAAGATTTACTTTCTGATATGAATATTATGCAGTAAAAACGATTGTGAACAACAAAGTATAGTAAACGACAAGCACCAAAGTGCACAGTACACAATTATAGTGAACAATAACGAGCACTTGTGAACAATAAACAATTATTACACTGCACAATACACACCTATGTTACACAACACAAATTTTAGTACACAGCACACAACTAGTTTTCACAACAAACGGCTATAGTACATAGCACACAACTATTGCACACAACACACAACTAGTTTTCACAACAAATGGCTTTAGTACATAGCACGCAACTATTGTACACAACACACAACTAGTTTACACAATAAACAACTGTAGTACACACTATACAATTATTTTATTTTTTCGCGTTTCCATCCTGTTTCAGGATAGTGCGATCAATATCAGCATTTTTCAGCTGTATGTTGATTCCTAGGCTAGATTAGCTCATCAGCACGCCACGACTTTCTAAGCGACCGGCTCCATACTCTCATAAGTCACTGGCGCGACTCGAACTATACAATTATAGTACACAAAAACAAATATAGTACACATCAAACACATATGTTGCAAACAGGAACTATTGTACACACTATACAATTATAGTGCACAAAAACAAATATAGTGAACTGGGGGCTGCGTGGTCTCGAGGTATGGTGTCCGCCTCGAGTGCTGGAGGTCCCAGGTTCAAGCCCCGGTGAGGACCGGGATTTTTTTCACGTGGACTTCTAGTACTACAATTTCCCCTGGTCTCTGGGTAGTGAGATCGAACGCCCGTGTGTATAAAAAATCAATTCGCAGTTGGAAATCGAAAAAGAGTAGCCTAACGGCGCTGCCCCGGTAAAATTTCAAGTTAAAAATCTCCCCAAAGTATTTCAGGATCCTCGCCGGTGCTACGAAGTTTGTGCACTGAGCTGAGTTTCTCCAGACTCAGATTTGAGTTTGGAGGCGAACGGACCACTTATAGGTTACACCCGTGTGCCGTGATGTTGATCCATCGACTGAACTGTAGTACTCACTATACAATTATAGTACACAACAACAAATATAGTACACATCAAACAACTCTATCACGCAACAGACATCCATGCTACAAATAGAAAACTAATTACACACCAAACAGCTATAGCGAACAATAGACAACTAAAGCATATAACAAACAACTATACCACAAATAGGTAACTATAGCACACAACAAACGTATTTACTACAAATAGTCAACTTTAATACAGATCAAACAAATATAGTACACAGCTAGGTATAACTACTATAGCACACAACAAACAACAATATACAAAAATAATAACAGTAAACAAAAACAAGTATATCACACAACAAACAACAACAATATACAACAAACAAGTAAAGAACACAAACAACACTTGTTTCTGATATGAATATTATGCAGTAAAAACGATTGTGAACAACAAAGTATAGTAAACGACAAGCACCAAAGTGCACAGTACACAATTATAGTGAACAATAAACAAATATAGTGATACAACAAACAAATAACACAATGTAAATCACATAACAAATAACAACAGTACATAACAAATAACTATACAACACAACAAACAACACACTATACAATACATAACTATAGCACACAACAAAGTATAACAAACAACAACATACAACAAACAACACCAATATACAACAAACAGCTATAGCACACAATAAACACTATAACGCACAGCAAACAACACAATACAACATAGAACTATACCACACAAAAAACAACAACGGTACACAACAAACAACAGTAGCACACAATGAACAACAATAAATTACAACAAATAACTATGTCACATAACAAACAACAATATACAACAAGCAACTATAGCACACAGCAAACAAGTTTCCCACATAACAAACAACAACAATATACAACAAACAACTATAACACACAGCAGACAAGTTTAGCACTTAACGAACAACAACAATATACAACAAACAAGTATAGCACACTGCAAACAAGTATAACACACAACAAACAACAACAATATAAACAAACAACAATATCACACAACAAACGTATAGCACACAGCAAACAACAGCACAAAACAACAACAAAAATCTATAGCACAAAACAACAACAATAGTACACAACAAACAACAACAGCAGACAACAAACAATTATCACAGCCTAGGATTCTGAGATCAGCAGCAACAGTTGTTTCATACGAGTATTTTCATTTTCTCTTCATGTTCTAAGATTGTTCATCATTTCCTTCTTCTCATCCTGTTCTTATGCCTTAAAACTGATTCTCTGCCGCAGACCGATATGTCGGTTCCATGGACCCATTTTGTCACCCGCGAACCGACATATCGGTTCGGTATATATGGTGATCCATTTTTTTTTATTGATCCATTTCTCCTTTTTAGTCCGCAATTTTTAGTGTCCCATTGAATTAAACTTTACAACGAAAGATTTCGCTTCCTCCCGTGTGCGAGAGCACGCTAGGTCCCATTTCTTGTTTAGGAGAAATGAGTTTGGTGTGATTTGAAATAATTGTTGTGATTCGAAATTCGAAGTGACATTACCTTCTGGTTCTGGACCTCATATATTTTAATAAAATTACCGTTTTAAACAATTTTATATTATAGTTATTGTGATGTAAAGGACTTTGTGAAATATTCTAAAACTTATACCCCGTGCAGTAGTCAGTTAATTTAGAAGACAGTCATAATTTCAAAAGAAATCTAACAGCGAAAGTTCCTCATATTATGATGGCAAATGCCGACTTATGCTTGCGCTAATAGGCCACAACAACCATGGTCAGATTACGTGAAAAACCTTTATGACGATAACAGAGACGAACAGTATGATGTTCAAAATAATAATGAAGGACGAGCAATTTTGAAGATGGAGGTTCAGAATGCTCTTAACCATATGAAATCTGGCAAGACCTCC
Source organism: Cepaea hortensis (assembly GCA_963921405.1). Taxonomy (NCBI): domain Eukaryota; kingdom Metazoa; phylum Mollusca; class Gastropoda; order Stylommatophora; family Helicidae; genus Cepaea; species Cepaea hortensis. Next base: position 12,151,631 of record OY992883.1, on the reverse strand, counting down.
GGTCCAGACAGCGTCACAACAGAAATGATTAATGCTTTAGAAGAATATGGAATAGATAAAGTTACCAGTCTGCTTAATACAATATATGATACTGGGAATTAAACCTCATGAGTTATGTAATTCTGTATTTATTGCAATCCCAAAGAAATCCTTGGGATGTGATCAACATCGAACAATTAGTATAATGAGTCACATCACGAAGATTTTGCTATGAATTATCATGCAAAGAGTTAGGTGGAAAATACAACCTGAAATAGGAGAAGAACAATGTGGGTTTGTAGAAGGCAAGGGTACAGTAAATGCTGTGTATATACTGAGAACCGTAATCGAACGTTCTATAGAAGTAAACAAAGATCTACACCTTTGCTTTATTGACTACACAAAGGCTTTCGATAAAGTGAGACATATCAACATGATAAGTATGCTTGAAGATCTACAAATTGATGGAAAAGACCTTAGACTTGTAAAAAACATATATTGGAAACAAGCTGCCATAAGAGGTCATAATGAAGTAAGCCAATATCAGCCTATTAAGAGAGGTGTGAGACAGGGATGTGTAATGTCTCCAGATCTGTTTTCCCTGTACAGTGAAAATATTTTCAGACATATTGAAGATATGGAAGGAATCAACATTGGGGGACGATGCATCAATAACATTAGATATGCAGATGATACAGTCTTGATTGCAGACAATGAACAGGACCTGCAAAATTGAGTAGATGCGGTTGTTACACACAGTAAACAACTAGGGTTAGAATTAAATTGTAAAAAGACACATATTATGGTCGTCACTAGGAAGAATGAAATACCACAATGTAATATACAAGTAAATGGGAATATTCTTCAACAAGTGAATAGGTACAATTATCTTGGAACAGTAATAACATCTGATGGGTGATGCCTTGAAGAGATTAGAACAAGAATCGCCATGGCAAAACTAGCCTTTAGCATGATGAAAAACGTACTGTCAACATGCTGGATAGGCTGAGATAGAAGTAGGATAGACATAGATAGAAGTAGGACAAGGACGGAGGAAAGTAAAGGACAACGACAGGACATAATAAGGACCTTTACAAGAGTATAGATAGAAAGAGACAGTAGAAGGAGATAGAACTCCAAACACGCATGTGTCATAGCTAGGACATGACGGGGACATATCGGGATTCATTCCCGAAATAGGACAGAGTACAGTAGGCACGGGGATTACCCGTAAACAGACTGAACTCTAGTACAGCTGTAGGCTACGAGGACTGGACCACTAAACTACGTGGCAAGTGAACCAGCACGCCGTACGACTGACCGCACGAGAACGGGGGACAAGGAGCTGGACTGGACCTGTGAATTCAGACAGACCGGGACGGACAGTCAAAGTGACAGGACCTCTGTGTTTACCCTCGCCCTTTGTGTAGTTTAGAGAGGGCATAATTATACCTAGCTAACATTTCTTCTTCTTCTTCAGCGTTCCGAGCCATTGAGGTTCTTTGCTGCAAATACAATCCGTCTCCATTCGTCTCTCTGGTGGACCTTCTCTTGCCAGTCGTTGATTCCAAGTGCTTGTAGATCTGTACATGTATTATCTCTCCACCGCCTTCTTGGTCTACCTCGGGGTTTACGGTCATTTATTTCCTGAGTGTAAGCGAGTTTTGTTTCCCTATTATCTTCCATTCTTTCTATATGCCCCAGCCATTGTAGTCTATTAGCCTTCATGATACCAGTGATTAGCGGGGACTTAAACAGATCATAAATGTCTTTGTTACTTCTTCTTTTCCACTCTCCACTTTGTGTATCCCTAATGGGTCCAAAGATGCGTCTTAAAATTTTGTTCTCAAGGGTTTGTAACAAGGCTTCGTCTCCTTTCGTTGTACCCCAGGTTTCAGAGCCATACAGCACAACTGGTCTGATCAGTGTTTTGTATATTGTGATTTTGGTGTTACGAGATAGCGCCTTTGATTTTAGTAGATGTTGTAGTGCATAGTATATCTTATTTCCAGAGTTGATTCTAGTTTGTATTTCTTCCCTTATGATGTTGCCGACGCTCATCACCATTTTCATAGAAAAACAACGTAAGGCGGTCTGCTGCCTAATCGTCCGCAGCTGTTCTTCGAACGCGACAAGCGAAACCAAGAACCGCGTTCGCAACTCGCCATGGAGCCGGCTATTATGCCCTGGCCGATAATATACTTTAGGTCTATCATTTCACAAACTAATTGCTTTGTGACTACCCATATCTCATCATCATCATCATCATCATCATCATCATCATCATCATCATCATCATCATCATCATCATCATCATCATCATCATCATCATCATCATCATCATCATCATCATCATCATGTTCACTGCCAGCTGACATAGGCGTTCATGTCTCTCCACAGATCTCGATCTTTGGTGTTCTGGATCAACTCTGCTGATGATATTCCTCCCTGCCACTGTCTCAGTCCATCAGCATCATTTCACTTTGTCTGCCCCTGTCTCTATTCCCCTTTGATCCTTCCAGTTGTCACAATGTTCTCTAATGCCTCTCTTCTCATCACACGACCAAAGACAGCTGTTTGTCTCATTATTATTCTTGAATATAATGTTCTAGTTTTGCGCTGTCGGTGTTAGGTATTCTGGCCTCTAAACCACAGCTTTATAAAATGATGGTGCCATCTTTATTTAAAACTATGACGTAATCTGGCTATTTTCGAACAAGCCAATGATTGTGTATAACCTTGAACCCCTTTCTCCCACCCACCACGTTTCTGAAACCCCCCCCCCCCCACATGAAGACAGATTCAAAGCTTATCGCAGCCTGCAGAAGATGTAGCCAATGAGCACGAAAACGCAAAAGTCTAGATAGTGACTACTTAAATACTGTAGAAGTGACAAACTCAGGGGACGCCAAGTCTCGAACTCTGTCCTCGTGTTGCAATCGTGACGCGCACGCACTCGTTTTGCCCCGTGTTAAGTTTAGTTTAGTCTTGGTGTGTTTTGCTGCGCACGTAAAAAATCCCTTGGTAGTTGGAAATCGAAAAAGAGTAGCCTAACGGCGCTGCCCGGGCAAAATTTCGAGTAAAAAATCTACCCAAAGTATTTCAGGATCCTCGCCGGTGCTACGGAGCTCGTGCACTGAGCTGAGTTTCTCCAGACTCAGGTTTGAGTTAGGAGTAGAACGGAGCACTTATGGTGGGTTACACCCTTGTGCCGTGATGTTGACCCGTCGACTAAACTAAACTAAACTGAGTTTAGCCTATGCGGTACAATTGCGAGATGTGTGTAAAGCCACGTTGAGTGCATGCTTCGTGTGATTGCCCGAGAGATCGTCAGTGTTTCGGTTTGTTGATTCCCAAGCTGCTCAACAACGGGCGACATCAAGGTTTTTCTCCATCCTTGTTATTCGAGCGTCTGTTGGTGTTGAGTGAATTGGTTGTGCATGTTATCGCTAACGAATACAACAATAATATTGTCTGGTTTGTCATTACTAGCGAATACAACAGTAAGATTGTCTGGTATGTCATCTGTAGCGAATACAACAGTAAAATTGTCTGGTATGTTATCTGTAGCAAATACAGCAGTAACATTGTCAGGGATGTCATCTGTAGCGAATACAACAGTAAAATTGTCAAGTATGTCGTATGTAGCGAATACAACAGTAACATTGTCAGGGATGTCGTATGTAGCGAATACAACAGTAACATTGTCTGGGATGTCATCTGTAGAGAATACAACAGTAAAATTGTCTGGTATGTCATCTGTAGAGAATACAACAGTAAAATTGTCTAGCATGTCATCTGTAGAGAATACAACAGTAAAATTGTCTGGTATGTCATCTGTAGAGAATACAACAGTAAAATTGTCTAGTATGTCATGTCTGGACGATTCATCATCATCATTAAGTATCCTGCCAGCTGGCGTAGACGTTCATGGCTCTCCACAGTTCTCGGTCTTTGGTGTTCTGGATCAACTCCGCTGATGATATTCCTTCATGCCACCGTCTCAATCCGTCCAGCATAATTCTCTTGGTCTGCTACTGCCTCTCTTACACTCGATCTTTCCACTTGTCACGATGTTCTCCAATGCCTCTCTTCTCATCACATGACCAAAAAAAAAAAGCTGTAAACTCTTTCTTATTGTTGTATATAATGTTTTAGTTTCTAGACGAGTACAGCAGTAAAATTGTCAGGCATGTCATCTGTAAATAAATACAACAGTAAAACTTACAGGTATATCATATCTAGAGGAATACAACAACAAAGGGGCCACGGAAGTGGAAATTCAGCAACTAATTCATGATTATTCTCGCCCGGGTGATGTGATTATCTACACGGATGGTTCGGTGTTGAGAGATAGGAGAAGTGCCTGGGGATTCTTAGCAAAAGCTAATGGTCGACGCTTGGTGCAGGAGAGCCTGGCGTATGATGACACAACATCTAGCTTAAGAATGGAGGTGGAGGCTGTCAATGCAGCTTTCCGCTGGATAGAGAACACGATACATACACGCATTGTGATTGTAACTGACTCAGAAAGCATGTTGAGGAGGGTGAGGACAGGCAGGCTTCGTGCAGAGTGGCTTGCTTCGCTTCGGAGGTCACGGGTAGCAAGCATTATCTGGATCTTTTCTCCGGGGCATGCCGGTGTGCTGGGAAATGAACAGGCGGACAGATTGGCTGGCTCGGCAAAACTTTGTGGAGTATTGATGCATGACAAGACAGACGTGGTTGCGGCCTTGTGGGAGCACGTGTACACCTAGGAGGAGCACATGGATAACCATAGTCTGGTAAGAATGAGGCAGTGAGGTGTGACGAGGGGATGTGGCCGATGCTCGACGCTCAGAGGAAAGGCGAGACGGATATATAATCAGATTGCTACTGGAACTATTAGTGTTGGAACCCTTCGCTGGCTGCTGAGGATGGGGACGGAGCGCTTATGGGAATGTCCCGAATGCTGTGATGTCGGTTCCTCAATCAATCAATCTGGTTATCGCATACTAGACAGATAACCACAGGAAAACATCCTGATACTATCGGTTATTGTTTTTGTTGTTCGATATGATTACGGTTATTCCTGCTAAATTTATATATTTTTTGTTTGTAATTCAAATTCAGTAACTTCACTTCACCCTTTCATGCTTAATCGTATTAGTAGACCCCATGTCAGCCCCCATATGAAGATATATTATCGATAACACACCCATAACTTCCAATATGCCTCCATAATTAGCAATATAAACTGCTGAACACATGTGGAGGAGACGGGCCGTGCCAATGTATAGGATAATCAGGATTAAGAGCTTATTGTACAACAGGATACAAGTAAGTTTTTCCTAGTACTGTGGCTACATCTCCCCCGATGGTGTTTCCACCTTGTCGTGGTGGGGGAGCTTGAGTTTCTCAATGACCCTGAGAGCTATGCCGGCGGTAGCGTAGCTACCAGCAGGGCCTCCCAAGCCGGACAGGTCAAAGGGTAGAGAACAGACAAAGAGAAACACCCTGGTCCTCCAGGTTGGGGGTTGAAGCGTGGGGTTAACATCCCCACCTTTGTAAAAACCTTTCTTTGTTACGAAACAAATACATGAGCCTCGATATCGGACTGACTTATCTGGACAACGACCTTGGAACGTTAAAGGACTTTTGAGATTTGGAACATGGAATGTACGGACACTATATCGAGCTGGAGCGGCCGAAGAACTAACCCGGGAGCTGATTGAATATCAAATGGATATAACAGCAATTCAAGAAATAAGGTGGCCAGGAGAGGGTACTTTAGAGCAAAATGGAATGATTATAATATATGGAGGAAACACCCAAAATAAACATGAATTAGGAACAGGATTTGTCATCAAAAAAGAGTTATGGGGGAACGTTTTAAACTTTAAAGCTTTTAATGACAGGATTAGTAAATTACGAATAAAAGGTAAATGGAAAAATATAACGATGATTAATGTACATGCACCTACTGAAGAGAAAGAAGATGATATTAAAGAAGACTTTTATAATGATCTGGAAGATGTCATAGAAGAAACCCCCAAACAGGACATCCTGATTGTGCTGGGAGACTTCAATGCAAGAATAGGTAGAGAGCAAACTAATAAAAAAGTGGCCGGTATGGAAAGCCTACATACAACTTCAAATGATAATGGATGGAGAGTCATCAACCTGGCAGAAGCCAAAGGACTGCAGATTAGCAGTACCAGACTACAAAGAAAGGATATACACAAACAAACTTGGAAATCATGTGACAAGAGAACCTATAATCAAATAGATCACATTTTAATTAACAACAGAAATGCATCAAACATACAGCAAGTCAGAAGTTATAGAGGAGCTGAGTGCCACAGTGACCACTTCCTCGTTGGAGCAAAATTTAAAATAAAACTTAAGAGAGCTTTCTATACTAAATTACAAAGATTACACCCAACATATAACAGAGAAAAACTGCAAGACATTACAGTCAAAGAGAAATTTACAGATGAAATAAAATGTAAACTTGAAACTCTGCAAAACCCTTTGGAGGAAAGCATTGACCAAACTTGGTTGAACATCAAGAATACAATTCAGTCTACCGCAGAAGAATGTCTCGGTGTGTTAACCACGCATAGAAAGAACAGATGGTTCAATCAAAAATGTGAAGAAGCAGTCATTAGGAAGAAGAATGCCAGACATGTATGGTTAAATGACATCAATAACATCCAAAAGGAAGAGCATTATAGAAATGAATGTAAAGAGGCTACAAAAATAGTCAGACAGCAGAAGCGAGAATATATGAATAATATAATCAAAGATATGGAAACTAATCACCAGAAAAATGAATCCAGAAAATTTTTTAAAGAACTGAAGTCAATGAAACGAGGGCACCAACAAAACACATATGGTTTAAAAGACAAAAATGGGAATATGATAAATACCAATGAGGAAATGTGCAACACATGGAAAGAATATTTTATTGAATTACTAAATTGTGAAGCTCCAAGTAACATTTTCTCACAGGAAGAGGTTCTAACATGCGAACCACAAATTGAAGAACCTACATTTGAAGAAATCCTATATGTAATCACACGACTTAAAAACAATAAGGCAACTGGGACTGATGGAATTGCTGCTGAATTTATAAAGGCAGGTGGCCATGCATTACATCTAAAGCTATACGAACTAATAATAAAAATCTGGAGGACAGAAGAATTACCCCATGACTGGAAAGAGTCATTATTGATACCTATCTTTAAGAAAGGAGACAAGTTCCAATGTGGAAATTATAGAGGAATATCACTACTGTCCACAAGCTATAAGATACTATCCGCAGTATTACTAAATAGACTAAAACCATATTCAGAAGACATATTAGATGACTACCAGGCGGGGTTTAGACAAAACAGATCAACCATAGATCAGATATTTATCTTACGACAAATAGCCGAGAAACATTGGGAATATAAAAGAGATCTCCATAACATTTTTGTGGATTTTAAAAAGGCTTATGATAGTGTCCATAGGAATAGTCTATGGAATGCTATGCAGGAATTTGGAATACCAAGGAAGTTAATCAACATGACCAGACTATGCATGGAAGATACTTATAATATAGTAACATATAAAGGCAGGAAATCAGACCCCTTCCAAATAACATCTGGCTTGAAACAGGGTGATGCACTATCGCCGCTACTCTTCAATCTGGCTCTAGAAAAAGTTGTAAGGAAGGTAAAGGAGGAATGTGATATTGGAGGAACATCCAAGCTGCTTGGTTATGCAGATGATATAGATATTATAGGGCAAAGTGAACAAAAGACATTGGAAATATTGACTCACTTAAAGGAAAAAGCCCAACAGATGGGGCTGGTTATCAACCAAGATAAGACAGAATATATGGTAATTTCAAGAGACGGAATGGCTAGAAACTCTGGCCACATACAAATAGATAATATGACCATTAAAAGAACGGAAACATACAAATACCTGGGTACGATCTTCAACTGCTCCAACATCATAAGGGAAGAAATACAAACTAGAATCAACTCTGGAAATAAGATATACTATGCACTACAACATCTACTAAAATCAAAGGCGCTATCTCGTAACACCAAAATCACAATATACAAAACACTGATCAGACCAGTTGTGCTGTATGGCTCTGAAACCTGGAGTACAACGAAAGGAGACGAAGCCTTGTTACAAACCTTTGAGAACAAAATTTTAAGACGCATCTTTGGACCCATTAGGGATACACAAAGTGGAGAGTGGAAAAGAAGAAGTAACAAAGACATTTATGATCTGTTTAAGTCCCCGCTAATCACTGGTATCATGAAGGCTAATAGACTACAATGGCTGGGGCATATAGAAAGAATGGAAGATAATAGGGAAACAAAACTCGCTTACACTCAGGAAATAAATGACCGTAGACCCCGAGGTAGACCAAGAAGGCGGTGGAGAGATAATACATGTACAGACCTGCAAGCACTTGGAATCAACGACTGGCAAGAGAAGGTCCACCAGAGAGACGAATGGAGACGGATTGTATTTGCAGCAAAGAACCTCAATGGCTCGGAACGCTGAAGAAGAAGAAGAAGAAGAAGACTGTGGCTACATATGGATGTGACTCATAGACCAGTTTACACCACTGACGTATCCACGAAAGAACGAACTTTATTTTCAAAGGATAAAAAACAAAGGACACTCATCTTACATTCGGCTCTTCCAATCACTCATCTTTCATACATCAATTATCTATTGTGTATGTTATATTCACATAGGGGAAAAACGACAAATGAAAGTTGTGAAAATAAACAATGCACTTTACCGTGTTTTGAGAAAGGCAGGCAGCCAGACACACATACTCACGCACATGCATAAACACATGTAATACGTACACACACACACACACACACACACACACACACACACACACACACGCTCTTTCTCCATCTCTTTCGCACGCCCTCTCTCTGTCTGTCTGTCTGTCTGTCTGTCTGTCTGTCTGTCTGTCTCTCTCTCTCTCTCTCTCTCTCTCTCTCTCTCTCTTAAGAATAATTGGAATAATGATTCACAGCAATGATTAAAGTATAATGATTCGCAATAATGATTAAAGAATAATGATTCCCAATTTGTAAACCTTTGAAAATAAAGTTCGTTCGTTGGTTCTCTTGACCTAAAAAGTCGAGATTATTGAACTAAAATGTTACAGAAATATTCCTACATGTTGTTGTTGTTTGTCTATCAAGAATGATGATGACCATTCATTTCATCCAATGGGGTTGAAAGTATGGAGCCGTGAGTTCTAAGATGGCTGATAAGGCCTATTTTGGCTCGAAATGTTCTTTGACAATGTGGACAAAGAATGCTTGGCGTTTCTGGAGGAGGATTTCCTGCAGTGGCTTTTCTGTTCTGTCTTTTCTTCACAGCTCTTGCAGTCCTGGTTGCCTCACAAGTGACTGCACCCTTGCGTAATGATGCACGCCACGAATTTCGGTCTCTGGCTGCAGTCTCCCAGGTGTCATGATGAATTCCAAAAGCATTCTGTGAGATTTTCATTGTCTTTAAAGCGTTTCCTCTGGCCTCCTTGGGAGCGTTTACCACAACGCAACTCGCCGTAAAATATTCGTTTAGGGAGCCCGTGACCAGCCCAGCGAATCTGATTCTTCATTAATTTTCATTCATTGTTGCTGCTACAATTTTTCATTCATTAATTTTCATTTCATAATTTTCATAATCTTCATTCCTACATACCATGGATCAAACGGTAATGTATTGATGGTCTACAAGATCAGAAGATAGAAGAGTATTGGCTCATAAACAGCATTCACGTCCGACACTGACATTCTGTATGGTCATAGTAAACATCGCAGTGGCTTGGGGAGAACAGCAGGTCTTGAACTACGCGATGGTGGGGTACGGGACATTCAAGGCACCCGGGCCATGGACATGCTTGAGTCGGGGGAAGTGGCCAGGGATCGAGCATCTTTCCGGCAGGGTGTGAGAGCAACGCTCTGCAGAGTGATTGCCGCCTGTCGATATACACTAATTTATATTAATCATTGTGTTTCGTCTGCTCGCTTTGAACTGGACCGTAATCCTATACCTGCTACTGTTACTACTGCTGCTGCTACTACTGTTGCTACTATTGCAACTGCTGCTACTGTTACAACTGCTGCTGCTACTACAGCTGCTGCTACTCCTGCTGCTGCTACTACTGCTGCTGCTACTACAGCTGCTGCTACAACATCTGCTGCTGCTACTACAGTTGCTACTGTTGCAACTGCTGCTGCTGCTGCTACTCCTGCTGCTACTCCTGCTGCTGCTACTACAGCTGCTGCTACTCCTGCTGCTACTACTCCTGCTGCTGCTACTACAGCTGCTGCTACTACAGCTGCTGCTACTACAGCTGCTGCTACTCCTGGTGCTGCTACTCCTGCTGCTACTACTACTGCTGCTGCTACTACAGCTGCTGCTGCTACTCATGCTGCTGCTACTACAGCTGCTGCTACTCCTGCTGCTGCTACTACAGCTGCTGCTGCTACTACTGCTGCTGCTACTACTGATGCTGCTACTCCTGCTGCTGCTGCTACTCCTGCTGCTGCTACTACAGCTGCTACTCCTGCTGCTGCTACTACAGCTGCTGCTACAACAGCTGTTGCTGCTACTACAGTTGCTACTGTTGCAACTGCTGCTGCTGCTGCTACTCCTGCTGCTGCTACTACAGCTGCTGCTACTACAGCTGCTGCTACTCCTGGTGCTGCTACTCCTGCTGCTACTACTACTGCTGCTGCTACTCCTGCTGCTGCTACTACAGCTGCTGCTACTACAGCTGCTGCTACTCCTGGTGCTGCTACTCCTGCTGCTACTACTACTGCTGCTGCTACTACAGCTGCTGCTGCTACTCATGCTGCTGCTACTACAGCTGCTGCTACTCCTGCTGCTGCTACTACAGCTGCTGCTGCTACTCCTGCTGCTGCTACTACTGCTGCTGCTACTCCTGCTGCTGCTACTACAGCTGCTGCTGCTACTCCTGCTGCTGCTACTACAGCTGCTACTCCTGCTGCTGCTACTACTGCTGCTGCTACTACAGCTGCTGCTACAACAGCTGCTGCTGCTACTACAGTTGCTACTGTTGCAACTGCTGCTGCTGCTACTCCTGCTGCTGCTACTCCTGCTGCTGCTACTCCTGCTGCTGCTACTACAGCTGCTGCTGCTACTACTGTTGCTACTCCTGCTGCTGCTACTACTGCTGCTGCTACTCCTGCTGCTACTCCTGCTGCTGCTCCTGCTGCTGCTACTCCTGCTGCTGATACTCCTGTTGTTGCTACCACAGCTGCTGCTACTACAGCTGCTGCTACTACAGCTGCTGCTACTACAGCTGCTGCTACTACAGCTGCTGCTACTACAGCTGCTGCTACTATAGCTGCTGCTACCATAGCTGCTGCTGCTACTACTGTTGCTACTATTGCAACTGCTGCTGCTGTTACTACAGCTGTTGCTACTCTTGCTGCTGCTACTACAGCTGCTGCTACTACTGTTGCTACTGTTGCAACTGCTGCTGCTGTTACTACTGCTGCTGTTACTACTGCTGCTGTTACTACTGCTGCTGCTACTGCTGCTGCTACTCCTGCTACTCCTGCTGCTGTTACTACTGCTGCTGTTACTACTGCTGCTGCTACTCCTGCTGCTGCTGCTACTCTTGCTGCTGCTACTACTGCTGCTGCTACTCCTGCTGCTGCTACTACTGCTGCTGCTACTACTGCTGCTGCTACTACTCCTGCTGCTACTCCTGCTGCTGCTGCTGCTGCAACTACTGCTGCTGCTGCTACTCCTGCTGCTGCTGCTACTCCTGCTGCTGTTGCTGCAACTACTACTGCTGCTGCAACTACTGCTGCTGCTACTCCTGCTGCTGCTGCTACTCCTGCTGCTGCTGCTACTCCTGCTGCTGCTGCTGCAACTACTACTGCTGCTGCAACTACTGCTGCTGCTACTCCTGCTGCTGCAACTACTGCTGCTGCTGCTACTCCTGCTGCTGCTACTACTACTGCCGCTGCTGCTGCTGCTGCTGCTACTCCTGCTGCTGCTACTACTACTGCTGCTACTACTGCTGCTGCTGCTACTCCTGCTGCTGCTACTACTACTACTACTGCTGCTGCTGCTACTCCTGCTGCTGCTACTACTACTGCTGCTGCTACTCCTGCTGCTGCTCCTGCTGCTGCTACTACTACTGCTGCTGCTACTCCTGCTGCTGCTACTCCTGCTGCTGCTACTACAGCTGCTGCTGCTACTACTACTACTACTACTACTACTACTACTACTACTACTACTACTACTACTACTACTACTACTACTACTACTGCTGCTACTACTACTACTACTACTACTACTACTACTACTACTGCTGCTGCTGCTACTACTACTACTTCTACTACTACTACTACTACTACTACTACTACTACTACTACTACTACTACTACTACTACTACTACTACTACTACTACTACTACTACTACTACTACTACTACTATTACTACTACAGCTGCTACTACTACAGCTGCTGCTACTCCTGCTGCTGCTGCTACTAATACTCCTACCACTGCTGCTGCTGCTGCTGCTGCTGCTAGGGAGTACACTTTACTGATTTTTGCGTGTGGATCAGCTTTCCTTATTATCAGTGTCCCATGCCATCAGGCGAACGCTCTCCGACTTCTGAGGCACTTGTAATTTACGTCCTCAATTCAACATTTGAGTCGAATTGACCCGGCGAGTGGGATGAACTGTCTACCGTAGTCACTAGAGATTGTTCAATGTGAGTGCCGTAAACTCTTCGGCCACGTCGATTTCCAATGATAATAATCGTGTTAGTTGTGGTGGTGGTGTTGTTGTTGGTTTCGGTTGTTGTTTGTTGGTTGCTGTTGTTGTTGTTTGCTGTTATTGTTGTTGTTGTTTTGTTTTGTGTGTGTTTGTTTGTTCTTTATTGTATTTGGCTGTTGTTGTGTGTTGTATGTTGTTGTTTGTTGTTTGTTGTATTGATTGTTGTTGTTATATTTTGTTGTTGTGACTTTTTTTTTTATTCAGAATGATTTTACTTTCACTTTTCAGATATACCAGAGCAAACAGAAGCTGACTAAAAGGACTTGAGACGGAAACCAAAAAAAAAGTGATTCAGTACAGGAAACACTGTCACAACATAACATATAAAACACACACATATACATCAACGCTGAATCATTCTTGCACGAGCCTTGTTCACACACTGGGCCAATTTGACGCTTACAACAGGCAACAGTTCCTTACCACCAACAACTATAATACAAGTTAGCAGTCAGCACATCATGCGCTCAGTCATCAAATCTCTGTGCTCACGCTCTCCGCACATGCGCACAATCCGCGTCTTTCTGGTTGTCATTGTCCTTGGGGCAGTCGTGTATCAATTAGCCATGTTGCGGGTGCGCGGTTTCTGGGTCTCTCAGAATGAACCTAGATTCTTCGGCCTGGAGTTCCTACAGAAGCGTTTTATGAATGTCAGTGGAAACCGCGTCGCTGAAAAACCTACAAGGCAAGCTGCTTGTGTATTTCCCAAGCTGGAGTTGAACGACCCCGAAATCATGAAATTCTACCAGAAGTTTCCAAAGCTGGAGTGCTCTACAGATCCTGACTGGGTTGTTATCAAGCATGGGATGCTGGTTATACCCGAAGAGGCAGCGAAGAAACACCCAGATATACACTGTAATGCATACCCTATAGTGAAAGTCACTGATTTTAAAACCAGGGAATTGGATCCAATCACAGATCTTAAGAACTTGACGAAAATCACCAGTGATTTCTATCGGGTCAGCTGCAAGTCTTCTGATGGCTCCACCCACTCGTAAGTTACTGTTGAATTGATTTCATCATTGTGTTTAGTTTTGTTTTGTTTAGATTTGATGTCTAGAACAGCAACATTTACAGCAATCAGCTAAAAGTAAGTGGATACAGTAATTCTGTGTTTTAACGCAGTTTTATCTGTGATATATTTCTCTTTTGCTCTGTGGTTGTGTTAGAGGGGAAGAGATGGTTTCTTCTCGGCGCAAACAGAAGTCCGGATCCTTATTTTAAAAAGGGTAGGAAGAATATTTTATTAGAAATTCTCCAAACATGGTGACAGGATGACTGCTGTAATACACACGGCTCCTTATTATAAAAAGGGTAGACAGAATGATGAGATTCTACCAGAAGTTCTCCAGACATGGTGACAAGGTACCTGCGTTACAGTAGTTGTAGTAGTAGTAGTAGTAGTAGTAGTAGTAGTAGTAGTAGTAGTAGTAGTAGTAGTAGTAGTAGTAGTAGTAGTAGTAGTACTTGCAGCAGCAGACAGCAGTAGTAGTAGCAGTGGTAGTAGTGGTAGCAGCAGAAATATTAGTAGCAGTAGTAGCTGCAGCAGCAGCAGGAGTAGTAGTAGTAGTAGTAGTAGTAGTAGTAGTAGTAGTAGTAGTAGTAGTAGTAGTAGTAGTAGTAGTAGTAGTAGTAGTAGTAGTAGTAGTAGAAGAAGAAGAAGAAGAAGAAGAAGAAGAAGAAGAAGAGTGACACAGCTGGATTCCGCTCAACGCATGGAGGAGTTCGGTTCATCCATTTATGGAAGGTTTTTCGAGAAGATAGCAAGGCTGCTAGGGTGGTTGCGGTAGTATAGCGAGCCTTGGCTGCTGAGGTTACGACAGAGGCCAGACGGCCAAGGGAAAGAAGCTGGCTTTCTCCCGGCTAAGTCGAAAGGTACAGTACGATGGACAGAGATCACAGTATACAATGTTCATGGCGTCCGAACTCTCGAAGACGTTTGGGACTGACACTTGGCCAACTCACACTGTGATGATATTTTCTTCTTTCGTTCCCATTGTTACATAGGCCCTCAGCCAACTCACCCCAGCCGTAATATCTTTAGTTACCCTAAGCAAGTCTATTCATTACCCCCCCCCCCCCCCCCCAACTTTATGAATTTGTCTCTAATTATTTTCTTCATGTGTTTTTGCGTCTTCCTCTCTTTGTTTTGCCGTGTGAATTCCAGCCATTGGGAGTAGTTTCATATTTTAAGCGGTTTAGAGACTACATATAAACGACAGGAAAATGACATTTGGGAGTCATTGTCTATTTTGGTCTCCTATTTCCCTTTCTCCGAGAGTGTGAAAAAAGATAAGATATTAAACATGTGTAGAAGTGGAACCATTATGACGTCTAGACATCTCCTGTTGTTTTTATTTCGCAGTAGAGTTTATGCTAATATTGAACTCTTGCTTTCCTGGGGTGGTATTTTATAATAACCGCAGTCGGCGTCAGAAGTTCAAGTAACACAAGTTTGCGGCTGGCGAAGATTTGGTGACAACTAGGATCGAAATGTTTACAGTCTTGAGCCGGGACAAATTGATAAAGTAATGACTGTCTGCGATTCCATCAGTAACTTAAGCAATGTGCGGATTCTCAGTCTGTCTATATTATAACTGTTTGTTGTGTAATATAGTTGTCTCTGTCTGTTTGCCCCACTCTCCCTCAGTCTGTCTCTCTCTGCCACTGTCTGCCTCTCTCTGTCCCTCTCTCCGTCTGTCTGTCTGTCTGTGTGTCTGGCTGGCTGGCCGCCTGCCCGCCCGTCCGTCCGTCCGTTCGTCTGTCTGTCTGTCTGTCTGTCTGTCTGTCTGTCTGTCTGTCTGTCTGTCTGTCTGTCTGTCTCCCATCGTCCCTGTAATTAACTACAAAGTACTATAGACAAATACTATAGGCTATCGTTTCTTTATCTACTATCTAGCGAAACCACAGCCAAGAGAACGGGCTTGGTAGAATCAACGGGGACAGAAGACCATGTTGAGCTTGACTCTAGTCCGACTTTGTGAAGACACGTGAAGGGTGTAGCATAGGTGGGAGCGCAAGCGCAATTGAAATACCACAACTTTTATCGTTTCTTTACTTATTCAGTCAGTCATTCTCGCTCGTCGCGAGATCCGCACAGTGGAAGGATGGGAGATTTGCTCGCAACAGACGAGCAATATCTCCGGCGGTATCTCTGGCGGGCCTATTCCCGGTGGTCGCAGGATCCGCAAAAGTCAGGCGGGGAGTCTGACGATAGTGCACGCTTTACACAGGCCCGGACACTTGTGGTTGACAAATGTGCGCGACCCTACGGTTTGGGCGCGTACAAGGCCCTCACCTATGGGACTTGGCTGAACGCCTCTAAGTCAGGTCCTTGGGTTCCAGGGTCTGGCCACCACTCGCCTCCTGCTCGTGAAGGTGAGGTCTCGGTGGATTGACGCTGAGCCACCAGTGTCTGCAGCCTACCTTGTGCCAGACGTATTGGTTACCCATTCCTCTGGAATACACAAGACTAGGCCGAGAGAGAGAACATGTTTCTCTGAAGCTCTGCCCAGGCATTGTGATGGAATTTAGGCCACATTCCAACTCACATGCTTTGGTCTGTCAAGACTGCAAGGTGCCACTCACTATAGGCAAAGACAGTAGAGTATGGTATTTGTCTGTTAAATGCATATACAGCTGAAGCTTAACGTTAGTTGTTTCTAAGAATTGTGTTTATATTTTTTTCAAAACAATCATGGTCTAATAAAAATTAATTGCATGTCTTTAACTAAACATCACTGTCAACCCCAGATATACCTCCTGAATTATGTAATTCTATATTTATTGCAATCCCGAAGAAATCAGGAGCCTTGGAATGTGATCAACATCGAACAATTAGTATAATGAGCCACATCACGAAGATTTTGCTGAGAATTATCAAGCAAAGAGTTAGGAAGAAAATACAACCCGAAATAGGAGAAGAACAATGTGGGTTTGTAGAAGGCAAGGGTACAGTAAATGCTGTGTATATACTGAAAACAGCAATTGAACGTTCCATAGAAGTAAAAAAAAAGATCTATATCTACGCTTTATTGGCTACACAAAGGCTTTCAATAAAGTGAGATATGTCGACATGATAAGGATGCTTGAAGATCTACGAATTGATGGAAAAGACCTTAGACTTGTAAAAAACATATATTGGAAACAACAAGCTGCCATCAGAATTGATAATGATGTAGGTCTTCTTCTTCTTCTTCTTCTTCTTTCGTTCGCCTGAAACATGTCTACAACTGCAATGTCGTCTCTTGTATGAATCTAACAGTCTTTTTTAGTTCATTCAGCGGTCCATAGAGTTTATCTTCCACTGTTGTCTCTCTAGGCCAGAAGGTTCGCCTGGGTATGTAGTAGTTTGGGCAGTCCTGGAGTATGTGCTCTGCTGTCTGCGACGCCAAACCACATGTACACATGGCTGAGTCACCAATCTTGAATTTTGTATACAAGTGGTTGCGTAATCTATTGTGTCCTGTTATGAGGCGCAGAAGAATGACCTGTTCTGGTCTGTCCATAACGTGGTAGTCGTCTTGAGTAAGGTTTGGTGGCTTTCTGATTGATTTGATCATTCTTTTCTTTTGGTGGTATGTAATAGGCACATCAGGTTGTTCTTCTGTTGCTCCTTCCTTAGCCAATCGATCAGCTCTGTCGTTTCCGGGGACTCCACAGTGGGATGGTATCCACTGTATGGTGATCTGTATGATGTAGGTCAATATCGGCAGATTAAAAGAGTTGTGAGACAGGGATGTGTAATGTCTCCAGACCTTTTTTCCCTGTACAGTAAAGATATTTTCAGAAATATAGAAGATATGGAAGGAATCAACATTGGGGGACGATACATCAATAACATTAGATATGCAGATGATACGGTCTTGATTTCAGACAATGAACAGGACCTGCAAAATTTAGTAGATAAGAGACAGGAACACTGAGCTGATCCACAACTCTGGTGATCGAGTGAAATGGCGAGTCATGACCGCCCACGCTTTCCGGCATGGCACATGATTGATTGATTGATTGATTGATTGATTTTACAGTCAATTTGTTGCCATTGCTTTCTAAGTTGTTGACCCTCACACCATTGTGAATATCAACGCAAAGCGCTCTGCTTCCAAATCGCCGGTGGCTAACTGTGAACCCGGTATGTCGGGATTGTGCAGCTAGGTGTACTACCCTCAAGTCACAGACGGCGGCTGCAGGTCTGGTACATAGTTATAACAGGTTCACGTTGGCACCATAGCGATAACAGGTTCACGTTAGCACCATGGCGATAACAGGTTCACGTTAGGACCATAGCGATAACAGGTTCACGTTAGCACCATAGCGATAACAGGTTCACGTTGGCACCATAGCGATAACAGGTTCACGTTAGCACCATGGCGATAACAGGTTCACGTTAGGACCATAGCGATAACAGGTTCACGTTAGCACCATAGCGATACCAGGTTCACGTTAGCACTATAGTTATAACAGGTTCGCGTTAGCACCATGGCGATAACAGGTTCACGTTAGCACCATAGCTATAACAGGTTCACGTTAGCACCATGGCGATAACAGGTTCATGTTAGCACCATGGCGATAACAGGTTCACGTTAGCACCATAGCGATAACAGGTTCACGTTAGCACCATAGCGATAACAGGTTCACGTTAGCACCATAGCGATTACAGGTTCACGTTAGCACCATAGCGATAACAGGTTCACGTTAGCACCATAGCGATACCAGGTTCACGTTAGCACTATAGCGATAACAGGTTCACGTTAGCACCATAGCGATAACAGGTTCACGTTAGCACCATAGCGATAACAGGTTCGCGTTAGCACCATAGCGATAACAGGTTCACGTTAGCACCATAGCGATAACAGGTTCACGTTAGCACCATAGCGATAACAGGTTCACGTTAGCACCATAGCGATAACAGGTTCACGTTAGCACCATAGCGATAACAGGTTCACGTTAGCACCATAGCGATAACAGGTTCACGTTAGCACCATAGCGATAACAGGTTCACGTTAGCACCATAGCGATAACAGGTTCACGTTAGCACCATAGCGATAACAGGTTCACGTTAGCACCATAGCGATAACAGGTTCACGTTAGCACCATAGCGATAACAGGTTCACGTTAGCACCATAGCGATAACAGGTTCACGTTAGCACCATAGCGATAACAGGTTCACGTTAGCACCATAGCGATAACAGGTTCACGTTAGCACCATAGCGATAACAGGTTCACGTTAGCACCATAGATTATACTGCAGTAGGTGTGTCAACTGTTAGGCCTTCACATATTCTAGGTTGCGATCTACGTGGTAAGGTGGCCAGTTTCTTTCCTCTGCGTCTGTCCTTGCCAGACAGTTCCCAGGGAAGTCTGGCGCTTATTTTTATCTGGTTCGAAACACAGCTGCGGGCGATTTGGCGGCAGACCGCCTGGCGCCGGTTTTCATAAAATGGTATGAGTGTCGGTTGTTCAGAAAGCAATGGCAAACTACTGAGCGTTAACTTGCCAATAAATCACAATCAACCAAAAATGCTGGGGTTGACTGCGACGTCGTGTAAAGGATATGCAACTAATGTACTGAAGTTCCTGGCCTGTCTTGTGGGGATCAGATTATTTCGCTGTTCAGAATAGATACATCGGGTAATTGTATACCCTGTCTAATACCTAGTTTAATTGAAAAGTTTCCATTTGGTTGTAAATTACCCTTGTTGCCCCGAAACAGGGCTCACAGATCTTAAGAGATTACACAACGGGAAGTATTCAATTAAGGAATAACTGGTAAACATTTGTTGGCCTGGTACACAGCCCAGGTTATAGGGATATTAGCTGGAGAACATCGTGACAACTGGAAAGATCGAGGGGAAGAGAGGCAGAGGCAGACCACGAGAAATGATGCTGGATGGATTGCGACGGTGGCATGGAGGAATATCAACGACAGAGTTTATCCAGAAAACCAAGGACAGAGATCTGTGGAGAGTCATGAACGCCTACGCCAGTCGGCACGGCACTTGATGGTGATGATCTCTCGGTACATTGTGTGTCGTGCTCAGTGTCTCTTACCCACATACCAGCATTTGTTGATTGCCTGGTTCGGTCATTGGTAGATTGACGTTTTGGGTGGTTGGTTAATTGGTTGGTTGGGTGATTGTTAGGTTGATTGCCTGTTTTTCGAATGGTTGGTTAATCATTTGGTTGGTTGGCTGGTTGGTTGGTTGATTGGTCAATTCATTGACTTGTTCAGGTGGTTGGTTATTTGGTTCGTTGGTTGGTAATTTGGTTGATTGGTTATTTGCTTGTTTGGCTGTCTGGTGTGTAGGTGTTTTGGTTTGGCGATTGACATGTTTTGGGTGGTTGCTTATTTGATTGGTTGTCTGACTGGTATGTTGTTGGCGAATCCTTTGAAAGACCGAGTTTTAACTCTTAAGTTCAATGAATTGGTGTTTAAGCCCCGTAAAAAAGGATTACGTGTATCGGAGTAAGATTGATGGAGAGACTTTCCTGACGACTCCATACCGATGTAGCGTATCTATGAGGACCTCTGACAGAGCTCTCCTTCCCCTACCCAAGTTCAGAAACCAACAGGGAATGTGAAACCGGCACCCTAAGTTCATATATGACTGACTGGCACCTGGCCGCCTTGACAGAGGATAGTTTGTAAAATGGAGCTATACCTCTCCATAGCACATAGCCTGGGCTGAATTTAGAGACCATGTGTTGCCAATACAGCATGATCTCCGTATCGGCCTGTCTAGTTTACTCCAAAGGAAAGGTAATACCAATATGTCTGGAACAAAACAAGCTGCAGAAGATGTCGGATCAGTAAAGCAATGCTCTAACTGTCCGAATGTCAAAGCTTACATCCTAGACCAGTTGCCGACCAAGGCTTCAGTTTGCCCTGCCATGACATTTAGTCTTAGGTTGCATTTTTTCGCACAAGAGTAAGGCTTGCACCGTCCCAATTAAGCCCCCCCCCCCTCCCCGCGCTCGAAGCCGTTGGCACGATGTGGGGTGTCGGGTTTGGTGAGCGCCGCCCAACATTCGGCGCTAACAGAAAGCAGATATTACCGTCTACTGTCATGTCTACACATCGACATATTCGGGTGTGGCTGTGTGATGATGATGATGATTCAGCGCGGCCCATGTGAACTGTGTGATGATGATGATGATTCAGCGCGGCCCATGTGAACTGGCTGGGATCAGGCCGCGGGTGGCCTTAGACGGCACTGTCAGCAGACTCCGAAGCGTTGAGTTGAGTTCAGCTGAGCTGAGTTCAGTTAATTTGAGTTGAGGTGAGTTAAGATAAGAACTGACATCACTCCGGAAATTCCTACACGGGCTCCGTCCTCTCGTTCAACAGCTAGAGAAGAGCCATATTACTAATCGTTCCAACTGCCATCTGATTGAAAGTTCTCCTGGACTTATCTCTTAATTTTAAGGTTCGTCCAGCACCGCTACCGGTCCCCGGCAAAATTATTCTGTCCACATACGGGTTCTCAGTCTATTTCCCAGTCTTCTCCACCTGGTCATACAGGCGTCCGACCACCTCTCCCTTGTCCACAGGTAAACCATGAAGGGAAGTCAATAAGTAAGTCACAAATGGCTGTAGAAAAATAACCAAATACGATAATAACTTGAAACAAGTTTATTTTTATACATACATTGTCCATTTATTTCTCAACATAATTTCCACCAACATTGATGCATTTATCCCATCGTCTTATCAGTCCCCCCCCCCCCCCTTCAAACCGGTTGCATAGAACTGCGTGCTCTGTTTTCTAAACCACGTTTTCACTTCACATTCAAATTCGGCGTCATTCGCGAAATGTCTCTCACCCAGGTGGGTTTTCAGTGAACCAAAAAGTTGGAGATCGCTAGGGGCTAAGTCGAGGCTGTAAGGTGGATGTTCCAGAACTTCCCATCTTAGTTGGTTAATTTTCTCGTGAGTTAATCGAGCCGTATGTAGTCTGGCATTGTCATGAAGAAGCAACACTTGTCTGAGTACCCACATTGAGTACACTTTTTTAAATTTCAATGGGTCATGCATGATTTTGTATGCTGAACCATGTGAGCACCATACCGCAGATGCTACAGAGTCTGTCGTTACTCTCCTCCACCCGCTGCATGGAAGCTTCTGTTGCAATCTCAACAGGACGATCAGATCGGATTTCATCAGCAATTTTAGAGCGTCTTTGAGAAAATGTTTCTACCCAGCTATGCACCGCTTTACGGGACAAACATTTGTCAGCAAAAACAGGAAGCATTTCCTTATGAATGTCCTTTGCAGGCAGTCCTCTCCCCCCCCCCCCTCCAAAAAAAAACGCACAACAGCACGTTGCTCTTTGGTTGTACACTCCGTAAGTACAGTCGCCATTTTATTTATGCGCCGCGTATGCACATGAAATATCTAATCCCTGGAAGGTTAACCCGGTCAACAAATGCCCACGGAAGTCGGATGTGTTGGCCTAACTGTGCAAGAAAGCAGCTCTGCTGTAGACAGGCACAACGCAATCACGTCCGGAAAAAAAACAACTCTGGATGAACGAAGAAGAAGAAGAAAAACCTAGTGCCACCTGACGAACGGGGATATAAAGTTCGATGTTGCTGTCACCTAATGACACCTGTAGAAAACATCAACTACATTTACCTGCCATCCCACAGAACTGTGTGACTTTTGTATTGACTCGCCCTCCTACCACCGAGACGTGCATTCCCTGCCAGCCTATCAGTCTGTCATTTCCCCACACTATAAAGCAAAATTCATAGGGAAGCAATACTGTTTAATGGTAGAGCGGAATACTCTGTTTCTCTGTTGATGATGAATGTAAGAATTGACGTCACTGCACTCGGGCTATTCCCACAGTTGCCGCGTCCTCTTCTTCACAACCCACCTCAGAATTACTTTCTATACATGCTGATAGTCCAGCAGACTCATCTCATCTCATCTCATCATGTTCCTCTTGTACCTTGCGGTGTCGAGGTGAAGTATAAACTTCGTGAGAGTGCCCGATTATGGGCGTCATATATCGACATTCCCATGGATTCTGCTATTCTCTCCGTCCAACGTTAACGTGGTCGGCCTCTTCCTCTGTTTCCATCTGGTCTGTACATCATTGCTTGTTGTGGCATGCTGTTGACTGGTAACCTACTTGCATGACCAAACCATTTGATTTGTTGCTTTCTAATAAAATCTAGTGCTGCTTTAACCCCCACTTTAGTCCTGATTGTTTCATTTCTGATCTTATCTCTTCTTGATACGATGAGTATTCTTCTCAGGAACCTCATTTCTGTTGTTGTGATTTTTCTTTTCTCTTTTTCTGTCATTGTCCAGGTTTGGCATTGGTAGCACAGAGTTGGTAGGAAGATTGTGTTGTAAAGTGCTTTCTTAGTAGTTATTGATACATGTTTGTTCTTTAGTATTGGTGCCATTTGTCCAATGAGTTGATTTGCCTTATTGCACCTATTTTCGATCTCGTCTTCTGATCTGCCATTTGATGATATTATACTTCCTAGGTACTTGAAACTCTTTACTTGTTTCAAGGGATGTTCGTTTAGGTGAATTGTTGTTGTTTGTTCTTCTTTAGTTATAGTCATTACCTCTGTTTTGCTTGTGCTAATTTACATGTTATGTTACACATTTCGTTTAGACTATTCATGTGGTCTTGTAATTCAGCTTCTGATTTTGCTATTAGTGCTTGGTCGTCAGCAAACAGGAGTTCTCTAATGGTTAGATTTGTAGATGGTTCTTCTTCTGTGTTCTCGTCATGCGGTATTCTTGCTGTCTCTGCTTGGCTGGTTTCTTTACATATGTTGTCTATATATGTTATGAACAAGAGAGGGGACAGGACACAACCTTGTCGTACTCCAGATCTTATGGTGAAGGGTTCCGAGTGTCCTCCAGTTGTTCTCACTATGCATTCACTTTTGTTGTATAAACTTCTACATAGGTTTGTTAGATGTGTACTCACTCCATATTGTTTAAGGATTTCCCACAGCTTGTTTCTATCTATCCTATCGAATGCCTTTTCTTTGTCGACAAAGGCTAAGTAGAGTGTTTCATTGAATTCGATTTATTTTTCTATAAGTTGTCTAAGAGCAAAAATGACATCTGTGCATCCTTTGTTTTTCCTAAATCCAAGTTGCGTTTCGCTTAGTTGGGGTTCTAAAGTAGTTCGTAATCTTTTTTCAAGAATTTTGCAAAATATTTTCCCAGTATGACTCAACAGTGAAATGCCTCTGTATTGTGTGGCTGCCTTTGTTTTTCCAAATTGGGATAATTATGGCGTTTCCCCAGTCTCGTGGTGTCTGTTGTTCTACCCAAACATGGTTGAATAGTCTATGTAGCCAAGCTGTTCCTTTTTCTCTTGCTGCTTTAATTAGTTCATTTGGTATTAAAGCAGCAAGAGAAGTAGGAACAGCTTGGCTACATAGACTATTCAACCATGTTTGAGTAGAAAAACAGACACCACGAGACTGGGGAAACGCCATAATTATTCCAGCAGTGAATTGATTAAAAATCCGCCTAGCTTTTCCGCGACCCTTTAAGTATCGTGAAGATCATCTGCTCGCTGCCATCTGAGCCAGCCTTCCCGACTATGGACACTCCGTCTATTCGGCGGCATTCTCCACCGGAGGCCAGTCTTCGTCACGCCACCTTTATTATAAAGTAGCTCTCCACTCATAGGGACAGGTGCTGCCGATCTATCAGCCTGTTCATTGCCCCGCACACCTACAATCCATTGGCAAAATATTCATGTTGCTTTTTCCCGCTCGCTTTGAACTCAAGCGTTGTTCATACAAATGCTACTACTTCTAGTTCACTGGACTTATTTTTGCATGTGGAATATCTTTCCTTATTACTAGTGTCCCTTGCCATCAGGCGAACCCACTCTGACTTCAGAGGTACTTGTGGTATACATCCCGAAGTCAAGAACAAGAAAACATGTTACTCCAACCGACGGTTTAGGGGTTAAACTCGATACCTCAGCATCAGTACACCGGAAGTTTTAAGAACGTGCGCTTTTATCCATTCTGCTATGCTGACCTCCAAATCTATGATATGACGTCCAAAAATAGCGCCTGTCTTACAGAAGCCATAAACTACATAGGAAAACCTAATGGTGGAATTCCAATAGCAATACCAGAAGGAACAGTCGCTACCGAATGCGATTGTTAAAAAAAAAAATAAGCACTAACATTTTCTGCATGGAAAGAGAAAAAATAAACCAGTAATTCAAGCAATCCAATTTTATACATATAAGGAGAGAAAAAAGTAATTTAATCAATACAATTTTCTAGAGAGAAAGAGAGAGAGGGAGAGAGAGAGAGAGAGAGAGAGAGAGAGAGAGAGAGAGAGAGAGAGAGAGAGAGAGAGAGAGAGAGAGAGAGAGAGAGAGAGAGAGAGAGAAAGAACAAAGCTTTCATGACAGAAAACGCTTTTGAGCAAAATAGCAGAAAGGAAATGAATAAAAATTACTTATAAATACGAGCATATATAATTCGGTAACGAAGTAAAAGCTATATGTAAACAAGAAAAAAAGGTAGTCTATTTAAAACAGACGTAATGTCTTAGAAGGCAAAGAAAGGAATAACAATACAAGACACACGTTTCACAAGACAAACAAGGTCTATTCACGTGAACGTATCAGAGACCGGGAAGGGCACATCCTATCTGATCACAGTTATATATAAATAAGTGGGACAAAAAGGCAAGATAATTGTTTGAGAATAAAAGATTGCGTAAACTAGCATTTACTAACAATATATTTTCAAGTAGAAAGCACAGAAGAAAGCAATGCACACAATGGAGAGACAACCCCCTTTTGATGATCATAAAATCAACAGAAACAATACAAGCTTTAGTGGGGTTTGGAGTAGATAAGATTCCGGAAAAAGAACATTCAGAATGAATTAGAAAGAAGAGCAATAAATTACATAGAAGAAGAATACACAAGCAGCTCCAGGGGTCATGCGAATAGAAATATCAATTGGAGAACCCTGTGAGGCCACTAAAACAGTTCATAAATAAACACACAGGTATTGCTTGGTGCTCATAGAAGTAAACGTAGGAAGTAGAGACTAAAGGACGTAAGAAAAAACATAAAAATGGAACGCAATAGTTACCGACCGGGATTTGAACCTTTTACCCCCAAGCGACGACGGCGCCTCGTTTTATGTTGTCTAGTACGTCCACTAGTCTCTACTTCATTCTTTAACTTCTATGAGCGATCAAACAATACATATGTGTTCAAGCATATACATATTGATCAGCAAAGAGCGCAGCAGAAAATAGAGATGGGGGATTCTCATTATTCTAAAATAAAGGAGCAAAGAAGACACAATCATGACTACTGGAATGTTCTCAAGTAACTTCAGAGCACAGACGGAGGCCTTAAAAGCGGCAGAAATGATGCTGACAGAGAAATATATAGAGAAACAAATAGCTATCTTTACGGATGCGATGTCAGATGTTTCAATACTGAAGAGCAGAAACAGTACAGAACTAATAGACCTAAGTGCGGCTCTATATGAACTATTCCAGAAATCCAAAAGGGTTGTAATACAAAGGATTCTTTCTCATGGCATCATACCTGGACACGAAGAAGCCACCGATGAGCAAAGGAAGGCGGAAGACTACCCCAGCTTGAAATAACATAATCAATGATGAGGCCGAGATATTTATTAGAAGCAATTATAGAATCAAGTGAAAGTCAGAGAAACCAGGCCACCAGAAAGATGATGCATATTACAAGCTCAACTGAAAATAACAGTCACAATCTGCAGACTAAGGACACGCCACAACCGGCTGACATAGCACATATTTAACCAACTAAAGATAGGATATACTGAAATGTGATTGTAGAACTGGTTAAATGACAGTTCAACATTTGTTGCAGGAGTGCCTACATATGCAGAAATGAGGAAAGTATTTTGGCCTTCACCAACTTCATTTGAGGACTCTAAGGGGAAATGAACAACAACAAAACTTTATTTTGAAAGGGTTAAGAATTGGGCACGCAGGTCCGTCTAACACGCTTTAGTTGACTGCTACTTTCTTTGCATTTATTCATATGGACATCTTAAGGTGAACAAAGAAGAAGAGGATGAAGAAGAAATCAGGAAGTTCTGTAGTGATATATACGATACAGGTTTCCTACCATAAGTCATCAGAGCAAAATCGTTCACAACAATGGACAGAACATTATCGGCTACCGATAGCTTAGAATTAGAATGATTTGTCTTCAGTTAGTATTAAATAATACTGAAAACTGTCTTACAACTGGCAAACTTGATAGGGAAAGAGTAAGGGAAGGAAAAGAAGTAAATACCTGGATGGCGTGGTCACATGGCGTTATCGGTACAAGAATACAGACCCGATCCATGATTGTGGTGATCGTGTGAGATCCATGACTGCCCGCATTTATCGGCATGGAACATGGTGACAATGATGACTTAAGATAATTCATATAAGAAAATCATCATCATCAAGTGCCCTGCCAGCTGGCGTAGGCGTTTATGGCTCTCCACAGATCTCGGTCTTTGGTGTTCTGGATCAACTCTGCTGATGATATTCCTCCATGTCACCTTCTCAATCCATCCAGAATCATTTCTCTTGGTCTGCCTCTGTCTCTCTTCCCCTCGATCTTTCAACAACAACAAAAACAATAGCATTAAAACGCATGAAAAATAATCAATAACAAATGACTCACTGAGGCAGTGATTAACATGGGCATTATAAATACCTAAGGAGGGTGTAACGTGCCATACATAAGGGAATGTTTTTTGGCTAGTTGTCGTTTGAGGTAAGTTACCATTATTGTCTTACGTATATCACCAGGCCATAATTCAGCATAAAATAGGTTAATTGGTCTAGGCTGGTAATGTTTCCTATACATGTTTAACTATTCTGGTGTTTTCTACACACGTTTAACTGTTATAGGCTGGTAATGGGTCAGTGTTTTCTACGGAGGTTTAACTATTCTAAGCGTGTATTGTTTCAGTGTTTCCAATACATGTTTAACTGGCCTAGGCTGGTAATGGTTCCTCTGCAGGTTTAACTGTTCCAGCCAGGTAATGTTTCAGTATTTCCTCTGCAGGTTTAACTGTTCCAGCCTGGTAATGTTTCAGTATTTCCTACACAGGTTTAACTGTTCTAGACTTGTAATGTTTCCTATACAGATTTAACTGTTCTAGGCTGGTAATGTTTCCTATACAGATTTGACTGTTCTAGGCTGGTAATGTTTCCTATACAGATTTAACTGTTCTAGGCTGGTAATGTTTCCTACACAGGTTTAATTGTTCTAGGCTGGTAATGTTTCCTACACAGGTTTAACTGTTCTAGGCTGGTAATGTTTCCTATACAGATTTCACTGTTCAAGGCTGGTAATGTTTCCTATTGTGAGGGTCTTAAACCTGGCTCGTTATACCTAACACATGTGAGACAAGTACAAGTACAACATGATTGGACTTGAGACACAACGACACGAAGTTCAATGGATTTATTTACAAGTCACGTGCAATACGATCTAGTTTGGCATGTGATGATCATTACAATACATATACAATACATCAATACACTTACAGACAACCCACAGCTTTACAGTCTATCTCACAAGATGTACAAGCACTCGACTTTCGGGCACAGAACTACACAAAGCCTTTCTCTACCCACACGCCCTGTCTGGTCCGAGTACCCAAGCTGTCTGTCTGTTTCTCGCAAAGCGCTTGCCCTCTGTGGATTGGCTTCACGAGGACTGCGTGCGTCTTGCTTTGTCCTTGCCTGACCGCTGGCTATCGCGTCTGCCAGCAACCTGCGGGCAGGTAACTAATACTCGCCTGGCGGGCGTAACGATGTTACTGCATCCCGGTTGGGGACTATTTGCCTGGCGGGCGTAACGATGTTCCTGCATCTCGGTTGGAGACATTCGAGATTCTGACACGCTCCCCCGGGGCTTCTTCATGAAAGATCTCATCTTTCATGTATACTCTCTATATACATACCGGGTTAATATTTTAACCATGCCAGAATCGACCTTTCTGTTGTTATATACATTGGTATAGAAATACATAAGAATACATATATTGGCATAGAAATACATAAGAAATGCAAGTTGTATTTTAAGACATGTGGTGTTCAATCTTTACCACTTGCCAAGTTTCATCCTCTCGATGGATGATCACCTGAGTTGCAATATTGACCCAGTCAGATCGGTAGCACCAGCTTTCAAAGCAACTACCTCGCAACCTCTTAAAAAAAAGTAATAATATGCTTTTTGTAACAAAAAACATCGGGTAAGACTGTAATACGCCTTTATATAAGCCGTATTCAACGCTCGAGCTCTGACCTCATTTGGCCCTGAGCTCTTCCGTCGGTCTACAACGTCGGTAACCCTATACCATGCCCAGTTGATGACTTCTTGGAGTGTTAACAATCTGGCAACACCATGGCTATTTATATACAACACATATTCGAATACATTTCAATTTACCGCCCTTGGTGTAATAATGTAATAACAATTAAATGAAAGGGACATAATTTCAAAAAATCTTAAATTTAATATATTACAATTATTCTTCTATTTCTCAGCGTCATCGCTTGATGCTTTTCCATACTAGCGAAAAAATGTCGATAGTATGAATAAGTTAATCAAGATATGATTCTAAGATTACACTAGTTGAAAAAATATTAATACACAATTCGTGTATTCGAAATTGATGATTCCTAAATATTTTAGAAGCGTCATACCTTTTTAAGGTTTTGTTTGTCGTCTGCTAATTTTGGACTAAATTTATAAATTATCCGGAAGTACACACGAACAGCTGATGTTGAAAATTCTATAACACACTTGTTCCGGTCTGATGTAGCAATTCGGAATGTAACTGTTCTGATAGTTCATGTGTTCGTTGTTTCGCTGGAAAACTTCTGGATTTCGATTAACTGCAGTGGTGTAAATGTCAAAGTTCAGTTCACTCTTTCATACACGGATTAAAATATCACTGGATATGTTCCACTCGCAGATACCACTGATAAATTGGATAGTTCGCTTGAGGTAAGTTTAGAGCGAATGTGGCACTGTTCTTGTTTCGTAATATATATACAATTAATATTGTTCGCTTTCTACCACACGCTACACAATTATTCAAGACACTTACTACAGTAATAATAAAATAAAAAAACTATATATAGTGGGAATGAACCCTATCACATCACATAGTAGACATACACAGCTTTCGTGGAAAAAATTTCACTGATGGCTGTGTTGGTCTGAGTGTATTTAACACACTGCACTCAGACATTAGTGCTTACTGGGTCGGTCGGACAACGGGACAAAAGATCGGCAATCGTGTTGGTTCTGCCTGCGATATGTCGAACTTCAAAGCTGTAATCTTGAAGCTTAAGAGACCAGCGCGCTATCATTTGGTTGGTAGGTACTCCTGTAGTAATAAATTTTAATGGGCTATTGTCGGACTCTACAATAAAATGACGTCCCAGGAGGAATCTTGACAATTTTGTTATACCCACCACTAGAGCAAGGGCTTCCAACTGTGGTGTCGACCAAGCACGTTCTCTTAGTTTCAATTTTCTAGAGACGTAGTATACAGGATGTAGAATGTTATCATGTTCCTGTAACAGAACTGCCCCAATCGCCACGGAGCTCGTGTCTGTGCGTAATCTGAAAGGAATAAGTAAATTTGGCAATTTGAGAATGGGATTCTTTAAACTATTCTCAGAAAAATAAGATAGCACTTTCTGGAATGCAAATTTTAGGCATTCATTGTTTACAATATTTTCAGGTTGGTCTTTCGTTAGTAGGTTAGTAAATTTTTCAGTCAGTTCAGCAAAATCAGGTATGAACTGCCTATAATAATTTAATAGTCCTAACACACTTCTGACTTGCTTTTTCGTAGTCGGAAGTGAGAGTTTCAGTATTTTGGACACGATGTTATCGTCTGTCGTGACAAAGCCATTAGATATTTTGTACCCCAAGAAGGAGATTTCCTGATAGGCTATGTCTACTTTTGTAGGCTTTACCGTCAGTCCGTGCTGTCTTATCTGTTCAAATGTCTGCTGTAATGTCTTTATGTGGTCTGTCATTGTCTTTGTGTGAACACAAATGTCGTCCATGTAACAGATGTTTGGTATGTCCACTAGTAAAAGTCGTGTCATACGTACGAATGTCGCTGGGGCATTGACAAGCCCAAATGGAAGTTTGCACCATTCGTACAGTCCCCAAGGTGTGGCAAATGCTGTCAGGTGTCTGCTCTGTTCGTCTACCGTTATCTGCCAGTAACCTTTCGTCATTTCTAACTTCGTAAAGAATCTAGAGTCTGTCAGTTCTGTCAGTAGATCTTCAGAGTTGGACATTGGTTCTAGATCTAGAAGTGTTATTTTATTTAATTTTCTATAGTCGACACAGAGTCTTATCGTGTTGTCCTTTTTGCGTACCATGACCATTGGAGATGAAACATGTGATTGGGATCGTCTAATGATGTTGTTTTTCTCTAAACTAATGATTTCCTGATGTAAGTTTTCTTTGTAATGCAATGGAATGGTGTAAGGTCTGCATTTTATGGGTGTGTTTGAAGTGAGTGTGATGTGATGCTGTACTAATTCTGTTTGTCCTGGGTTGTTGGAGAAGATGGTGTTGTACTGTTGTATGAGATGTTTGCAGCTGTCTGTTTCTGCTTGAGTTAAGTTTGGGTTTATTTTGATTTCTTTCAAGCAGTTTGTCGTGTCTAAAGCAGGTGTTGGAATTTCGTCACTATCTTCGTCATCTTCATGGTCTATTATCACTGTACAAGCTGTTGTATAGTCCTGTTCATTGTCTATGTTGTAGTATGGTCTTAGCATATTAATGTGGAATATTTTATGTTTGTCTTTTATTTGAATCTCATAGTCTACAGCTGAAATCTGTCTTATTACTTTAAATGGTCCTTGCCAAGACTCAGTCAATAAGTGTCGGTCACTAGGTAAGAGAAGAAGTACGTCCTGTCCAGGTGTCAACGTTATTGTCCTGTTACCTTTGTCTGCATATTGTCTATATGTAGCACCAGATAATGTTAGTGCTTCTTTTGCAATTATACAAGATTTGATTATTCTTTCACGCAATGATGTAACGTATACGTATGATGATATGGGTTTAAGTAAAGGAGTGGCTTCAGTTAACATTTGATGATAGATACTCAATGGGCCACGTGGTTTGGCACCATAGATAAGTTCAAAAGGAGAGAATCCAGTACTAGAATGTGGCACTTCGCGATAAGCAAAAAGTATAGCAGGCAAATATATGTCCCAGTTGTTGGGATGTTCTTGCGTGACTTTAGCAAGCATATGCTTTAAATCACCGTTAAACTTCTCTATGATTCCAGCTGAGTGAGGGTGATATGGAGAATTGAAACATTGTTTCACCCCTAACATTTTGGTGAAAGCTTGAGTAGATGCGG
Source organism: Cepaea hortensis (assembly GCA_963921405.1). Lineage (NCBI taxonomy): Eukaryota > Metazoa > Mollusca > Gastropoda > Stylommatophora > Helicidae > Cepaea > Cepaea hortensis. The sequence goes on along the minus strand of OY992883.1, from coordinate 12,119,372 downwards.
CAATGAACTGACTTCCCCTATCTGATAGGATAGTGTCTGGAAATCCTATCCGTGAAAATATATGGAAGAAAACTTCCATTATATCATTGGCAGTTATGTTCTTTAACGGAATCGCTTCAGGCCAGCGGCTACATACATCAATGATGGTAATAATATATTTATTCCCTCTGGTTGTTATCTGATTAAGAGGGCCCACTATGTCGACAGATATTTTCTCAAAAGGTCGACTGGCTAAGTCAGTAATCTGTAATTTTGCCTGTGGGTGTTTACCTTTCTTCACTAGTTTTTGGCAGATGTCACAACTTCTGCAATATTGCTTAATGTCATTGCAGAATTTGGGCCAATAAAACTGTGTTAGTAATCTTGATCTGGTCTTAGAGTATGCCATATGCCCTGCAAGAGGTATATCATGGGCAAGATGTAAGGCTTGCTTACGATATTCCATCGGCAAAACAGTTTGCTCTGTTGTGCTGTCACCTCTGGTATAGTACCTGGTGAGGATGCAATTTTTCAAAGCAAAATGCCATCTTGCATTTTTGGTTACCTTTGGCTTTTGGCCGATCAGATTAAAATATTTAGACAATGAAGGATCAGCCTTTTGGGCTGTTACAAAAGTCTCCTTCATGGTTTTAGGAGGTAGTACCACTGGGCTAAGCATTTCTATAGCCTCAGTTTGATTAATTTCATCTTGCACTCAAGCAGTAGATCTAGTTACTGCGTTCACACATTCAATGATATCAGATGGTGATGAAACAGTTTGATTAATGATGTCATGAGATCTTAGTGCTACATTAGCTACCATACATTCATTTGGTGGTACAACATTATCAATGATGACATGTGATGGTGATGATGTTATGTTCTCATCAATGCACACAGATGTTATATCATGAGGCATATCATTCACCTCTGGTAAATTTCCAATGATAATATCACACACAGGGTTAGTTAATGCTGCGCATTTTACTTTCCCAGTGAGGAAAGGTGTCTGAATATATGCCCATGCTAATGGGTACTTTTCAATATTTCCAGAGAATGTTCTGCGTGTTACATGCCTGCCTGTATAGTCTGTAGGCATTATGAACTTTCTCTTTAGTCCAATAAGTGAACTTCCGGTGTCCCGAAGGACTGTAGCAGGCTTGCCATTCACATATCCCTGGTGGATGTTTATTCTGCCTTTGGAATCTATTACCAAATTAGCTTCTTCATTGGCAATAGGAATGGAGTGGCCGCATGTCAAAATACCATCTTCATAAAAGGTATTACAAACAGTACATTTATTTGCGTTAAACATGTCAAAAGCCTGTGCTGAGTTCACATGGTGTTTCTCTGATTGTTCTTCATCTGATGATGAACTATCAAATAAGGCGGCATTTGCTTTCTTGGTCATTTGCCTTCCTTTACAAGCATGACGCCAATTCCCGTACGCCTTACAGAGGAAACATTTACGTGCATTTTTGAAGGATTTACGTTCCTTATCTTGGCTATTTATGATGTTCTGTAGATATGTAAGATATGCTGGGTTCTTGTCACACATCTCACCTTGGTGGTGTGAAAAGTTACAATATCTTCAATGATTGTATTTCTCAGAAGTAGGCTTATATGGTTTTTGCCTATTATAGGGTTCTGATCGAGGTTTTTCATAGTTAGCCGATGCTACAAAGTTTGTATCAGTAGCTTCAATAGCAAAACAATGTTTATTGGCTGTATAATAAGCCGAACCACGTCTCTCAATCTGATCTACACTCGTACATTCATTCTCTTGCAAACATTTTGAAAATGCTGATGGAAGGGATGAGATGACTTTATCCCTGATGATGAGATCTTCTAATTTCTGATAATCTTTATCTATTTTAGCTGCTGAAGTCCATTTGGTAAATATGTCTCGGACTAAGCAGAGGTAGTCAGAGAACGTTTGAGTCGGTTTTGGACTCAACTTGCTGAATTGTTCTCTGTAACCTGCCTCATCTAGCATAAAATGTGCCATAATCTTTGATTTTAGATAATGGTAATCTTTTCTGAGGTCTTTGGGGATAGTCTCTATGACTTTCAGAGGTTCTCCTGACAAACTCCTCATATAAATAATATTCCATTCAGAAAGTGGGATCTGGTAATGGTCCATTAAGGTTTCAAAATTTTGGGTGAAGGCTGCAATGCAGTCACCTGAGGTATAATTTCTTACAATACCTTGATACTTTTTATACTGGTTTTCTTTCTCCAGTCTTTGAGCTTTCTTAGACTCTTTGTCTATGGCAGTATCAGTTTCAAGTTGTTTAATTTTTAGTTGTAACTCAAGCTCTTCTCTTTTACTCTGAGCTGAGATTTCTGCCTTCCTCAATTCATTATCTAACTCTGCTTGCTTTGTTTTTGCAGATAGTTCTAGCTCTGCCTGTTTTGTTTTTGCAGATAGTTCTGCTTCTGCTTGCTTGGCAGCTCTTTCAGCCGCTCTTTCGTCGCGTTCGCTCACTTTCTCTCGAAGGTGTTCAGAATACTTAGCTTCACTCCACTTTGTTAACTCGTCACCAGTTAACTTTAGCTTTAAACCCATCTCGATGAAGTCGTTTAATGAAGACATGATGAAATATTTAAATGCAAATGAGTTATCAGACACACACAATTTGTTATAAGGTGTTAGTAAAGTGAAAAATTTACAATTGTGTTGAACTTACAATTTGTGCCCAAATTTGCATCCGAAAGTATATAGAAAAAAAAATATACTCAAGTGTACTGGATGCGGTGTAGAACGGTTCAAACCAGGGCTAGGAACTGTAGGGTCGCTACTTCAAAACACAAATGACCTCTACGGGCAAGGGTTTCAGATGGCACAGAAAACCTGCTTTATTTTGGGAGGAAATAAATTAGCGTCTATCTGATGTGGTGTGTATGTTTGTCACTAAGTTTTGATTAGGTTTGTATGGCGTTGAGTGTAATTGTAGGTCGTAATGTCGTCAGTCAACAATTTTTTTCAAAATCACAAGTCACTTTCTTTCCGAAACTTTCTGCTTTCCACAACTAACTTCACAAAGACAATCTAACTATATCTCAACACTCTACAACACTGATGACATATCACTTACATCAAGATGACATTCAGTAAGGACATAGACATCAAGTTTACAAGATGGCGACAAGGTCACAATGGCGACAATTTCACAATGTCGACAAGGTCAAAATGGCGACAAGTTACACAATCACTGATGTTTTACACGTTTACAAGATCAAACAAATGTATGTACTTTACGTTCACATCTAGCCTCCATATTCAAACAATCTACTATAATACTATATGAGGATGAGACTTCACGTTGACATTTAAATGTACATTAAAGCTGGACAAAAGTCCTCACGTTCACAAATCTAGGTTCAAATCTTAATTAATTTAAAGTCGGACGATGCCACCACGTTCACACATGTCAGGGTCTTAAACCTGGCTCGTTATACCTAACACATGTGAGACAAGTACAAGTACAATATGATTGTACTTGAGACACAACGACACGAAGTTCAATGGATTTATTTACAAGTCACATGCAATACGATCTAGTTTGGCATGTGATGATCATTACAATACATATACAATACATCAATACACTTACAGACAACCCACAGCTTTACAGTCTATCTCACAAGATGTACAAGTACTCGACTTTCGGGCACAGAACTACACAAAGCCTTTCTCTACCCACACGTCCTGTCTGGTCCGAGTACCCAAGCTGTCTGTCTGTTTTTTCGCAAAGCGCTTGCCCTCTGTGGATTGGCTTCACGAGGACTGCGTGCGTCTTGCTTTGTCCTTGCCTGACCGCTGGCTATCGCGTCTGCCAGCAACCTGCGGGCAGGTAACTAATACTCGCCTGGCGGGCGTAACGATGTTACTGCATCCCGGTTGGGGACTATTTGCCTGGCGGGCGTAACGATGTTCCTGCATCTCGGTTGGAGACATTCGAGATTGACACCTATGTAGATTTAACTGTTCTAGGCTGGTAATGTTTCCTATATAGATTTAACTGTTCTAGGCTGGTAATGTTTCCTATACAGATTTAACTGTTCTAGGCTGGTAATGTTTCCTACACAGGTTTAATTGTTCTAGGCTGGTAATGTTTCCTATACAGATTTAACTGTTCAAGGCTGGTAATGTTTCCTATATAGATTTAACTGTTCAAGGCTGGCAATGTTTCCTACACAGATTTAACTGTTCTAGGCTGGTAATGTTTCCTACGGGGGGGGGGGGGGGCTGAGTGGTCTAGAGGCATGGTGTCCGCCTCGAGTGCTGAAGGTCCCGGGTTCAAGCTCCGGTGGGGGGCCGAGATTTTTTCACGTGGATTTCTAGTAACAAAATGTCCCATGGTTTCTGGGTAGTGAGATCGGATGCCCGTGTGTATTGTTGCGCACGTACACAAATCCCTTGGCAGTTGGAAATCGAAAAAGAGTAGCCTAACGGCTCTGCCCGGGCAAAATTTCGAGTTAAAAATCTACCCAAAGTATTTCAGAATCCTCGCCGGTGCTACGGAGTTCGTTTGCTGAGCTGAGATTCTCCGGACTCAGGCTTGAGTTAGGAGTAGAACGGAGCACTTATGGGTTACACCCGTGTGCTGTGATGTTGATCCGTCGACTAAACTAAACTAAACTAAACTTGGTCTGTATATCATTGCTTGTTGTGGTAACTGTTAGTTGGTAGCCTAATTATATGGCCAAACCATTTCACTTGCTGTTTTATAATGAAATCTAGCTGTGCTATAACCACCGCTCTAGTCCTGATTTATTCATTCCCGATTTTCTCTTTTCTCGATATATTGAGTATTCTTCTCAGGAATCTTATTTCTATTGTTGTAATTTGTCTTTACTCTTTTTCTGTCTTTGTCAAGGTTTGGCGTTGGTAGCATATAGTTGGTAGGAAGATTGTGTTGCAAATTGCTTTTGTAGTATCTGCTGATACGCGTTTGTTTTTTTAGTTTTTGTGCCATTTGTCCAATGAGTTGGTGTGTCTTATTGCATCTATTTTCGATCTCGTCGTCTGATTTTCCATTTGATGATATTATACTTCCCAAATACTTGAAGCTCTTTACTTGTTTCAGGGGGTGTTTTTTTTTTTTAGATGAATCTTTGTTGTTTTTTCTTCTTCTTTGCTTATAGTCATTACCTCTGTTTTACTAATGCTAATTTTCATGTTATGTTCCTTACAAATTAAGTATTAATGTGGCAAATATATTTGACATTTCCTCTTTGTCCATCGGATTTAAGTTCACACACACACACAAAGACTCACTCACCCACCCACAAACAACCCGACAGAACCAACACACAATAAAACAACATTAGTGATATTTAGCCCCACGAGCCAGCTCTATTATTGATGCACTCGAGTTCTGGCAAATTGTTTCACTGCCTAGCAGTCTAGCTCAACATGCTTTTATCTCTCCAGCGTGACTACTTGTTTATTCGGTATCTGTATTGTTTACTATCATTGTTAGTGTCATATGTCGGGGTGCCCCACCGGCTAGATGAATGTATTATTCACTGGCGAGCAACCCCAGATAGTCAGAAACTGACTAGGGACAAAATCTATATGGCTGAACTACAGATTAAGCCCTTGAATATCCAACGTACAGTTCCTAGTGGCTCGTTACAAAATGAAATGAACTGTGCTGAATATTCGCCAAGGTATAGGAAAGAGAAGGTTAGCTTAAGATAGATGTTTTAAGTCTAAATATATTAGTATAGACGACTATCTCAGTCCAGGTTTTCTCCCTGACTGCTCCTTTCCTTGGTGTGTAAGTGAACCCCCACCAATGTACACAACAACACGTATGCACAATTGGAAAATAATATAATGACAGAACTATGAGTTACAAGACTACAACATTTATTTACTAATCATAGACATTGGATGATTGTCAATATGAGGATGATAAAATCATATAACATATTGTGATGAGAAACATTACGTAACTTTACTTGTTACTTCATCTATCTGGAACTGTGGTCCAGATCCCCACTCTCCAGTAGACTCAACAAAAGAAACAGCTTGCCGGTATTCTAACGATCCTGTCAGTCCTGACACTCCTAGTCAGTAGTCTCTAGTCTTGAGATCTATAACATAGGTGCTCCTTGTGAGAGCTTGAAAGAAAGTCAAGAATGTGTTATATCAGTTCTACATCAGCGCAATCCTAATTAAAACATATCATAACACAAACATATACAATGACCAGTCTGGCCAAGTTTATCTTTCAGCTCGACTGCGTTCACCATCCTCCTTCTCCCTACTGTCTTTAGTCTGGGACGGGCTTTTCAATTGTCTCACACGCCTGTGATGATTACATTTCTGCCGCCCCATGTCCATGTCGCTAATACAGAAATTCTGTGTCGTACAGCCGCTCCGTCCAATGTTAGTTTAGCAGCTCACAGGGTCGGTAAGGGTATTGTAACAATGCAAGGTCATCCGGGCTTACAAGCCGTGACCAGTAGTTGTGCCAGGTTTCCATGCATTACCGTGGACGCACGCCCACAATACACTGAGAAAGTTTAGCACCATATACCCTATACCAATTGTGGGTAATGTCTGTACCATTACACCTCTGCTTCCAACACAATCATTGGCCAATGTGCCAATGCGCCGACCATAGCATAACACTTCATATTGGTAGGTTTGCATATGACAAATCAATATATCAAACATCCAATACACATAAACATATTGATTAAACTAGACATATTATGATACTTTAACATAATAGCATAATGCACTAGTTAGTTACTGCTGTTGTAAGAATTAAAGAAATAGTCAGTCGACTATATTCTGTACAACAAATGCACACACCAAAAAGACAACTAGTCTAGTTTAGAAAGAGATGGCAAGCATCTGCTACGACACCTCAAGTATATCTAGACAAGGCCTGCCTTCCATAAGTTTCTACTTCTCAGAAGAGTAGCACTTACAGCAAAATGATATTGAACAAAGAACTCAGAAAGAACACTCAAGTAACCTATGACAATGATAGTTCTTGCAATAACCTAGACTGAAAATCGGTCCATCCATCCAAGAAACTAAGAGACTTACTAAGGGACTAGTTACTAAGAAATAATTCCTAGCAGCCAACATAATATTCATGCATATGACTACAGACATTGAGATAGTTCCTACCTGTTCTGAAGTCAAACTTAATCTAACATAAAACAGGCTAGGGACCCTTATTTAAGCTAAGTCAAGCAGACCATATTATCTCCTTGGCATTCCCGTCATAAATTCTTCTTATCTCCTCCTGACAGTAATTGCCCTTATCATTGCAACTGGCCATCACACCTTGCTCCTCTCTGTCTGGCCCCAAGTCCTCAGTGTTAATTGTCTTATCAGACCTGGTTCACACCTCCCTGAGTCTGCCAGTCAGAGTGGGCGGGGCTTAGTTTACAGCCCTGGGGCTATTATCTTTCCCTGGGTTAATGTTGTTCACACCTGGGCGGTTTCCTAGCTATTCTTATCAGGTGTCATGTCAAGGGAACAATTAGGTTCTCATGGTCAACAGCCAGTTTACAACTCTGTTGGTAAACCAGGTTTTAATTACACAGTCCATGGCCCAGTTCATTGTTGATTCAGCATGTCTGGGTCAGCCGTTTCCCAAGGTGTATACTAATTATCTAGTTGCCATTTTACTTGCCATCTGCAAGCTTACGTCATGGCTAGAGGCTTTTTGTGAATAATCTTACCTCACGACTAGATAATTTTGGAGTAGTGTGATTAATTCATTCTTTCTCAATTTGGCCTCTCAAATTTGGAGACCGAGAAAAATATTCTGGGATGTTAAGGCGGCCAATTCGTGACAGAGCTTTCCCCTTAAAAAAAAAGTTTCTGCCAGAAATCTTTTGTCAAAGCACGCCGTACATCCCAGAATAATGCCTAAGCACTCTCCGTTCTGTATCTGCCTAAAGGTTTCCAATATTCCTTGTGGCAATGGGTTGTCCTGCATAAAGACGTCCCGTTTCCATAACCCAAAGATACACTGGATAGATCCTTGTACCTGGTTTTCGGCCGGGATTCCATGCAATAGCTTGGTAAAATCCGGTAATTGTCAGAAGGTTGTAATTTTACCCCTCTGGGAAAGATCACAATCAACGGGATTCTTCTACGCCTCTGGGCAGCAATTGTTTTACACCATTCACTCACGTGATTTACTCCTTTCAGCCGAGGATGTACCCGTAGTGAGGTCTTGCATAAGCTGGCCACAGCAAAGCTTGTCTCCGTGATTTTCCTCCATCCATTATAGACCCTTAACAGATTCATCAATATCTTCCTTTTGAAAGGAATAATGTTACACATCATGGTCCCATGATATAAATTCAACTGGCGCTTTCCTCCTTCAAAGTCGGGAGTAACAATCGTCCCTCCTCGGTGTCGCGGTTTCTTCCCCTGATAATCAGTTAATGGGCTGAGTTTCTCTGCATTAGAGTTTCGTGTGAAAACCGTGCTAGAAAGTGGAATTTTAGTGTGCCAAGTTGTCCTGCCTTGAGAAATAACATAGTTACTCCAGGGCGATAAAGTGGTGTTACTTTTGAATAAAGTATCCACAAATAGCTGATCTACTCCTATCAAATCGACCTGACTGAAGGGTAGATTGAGTCCTAAGAGTGTTGATTCCAAACCACTCTTGACTTCTGTTACTTCAGGTTCCTGTTGCTGGAATTCCCTGATAACTTCAGCTAATGAGATGATAGGCGTTTCTTCCTCTATCTTGTGCAAAGAATTTTCTTCTTTAGCAACTACAGACAATGTCTGCACAATATCAGAGTCCATATTCTGGCTCAAGACAATTCTTTGTGTTTCCTGAGTCTCCGAACTGGTATACTGTGAGATAACAACTGGAAATGTTTCCTGGTCTGGATGTTCCTCTCTGGTCATGCTTTCATGGGCTAAGTCCAGTTGAGGTAAATCCTGTGATGGGCTGGTGTCTAAACAATTCATCACACTACGTAAATCATTTGAACTGATGTCTAGTGTCTTTTCCTGAGCTGCAGCCTCAAAGATCACAAGGGGTTCCGGGTCGTCCTTCATCCCACTGTCAGTCAAATTTAATCCCACTTCATCCTCTCCTGAGCTGAAGGGAATAATAAAGTCGGTTACCTTTCGATCTCCGAACTCCTTAAAAGATGTCCTCAGGTCATCTTCCTCTTGAGTTTCACCTTTCGTTGAAGTAAAATGAGATTCCTGGGAGTCTTGTACTGGCGGACCAGTTAAACCACAATTTCCGTGGTGCAAACAGTTATCACGTTTGTGACTGCTTGAAATGCCCTGGGCACGTTTCTTCTTCCCTCTTTTCCGTTTAGGACTGGGTCGAATGAGAACTTGTAGTTCCAGGTCCACTAACTCTGATTCCGCGGTGGTTGGCAAAGATGTCCCTTCCTTCCTGGTTGGGTGAGCATCCATATCTCCTACCTTATGTTCCGCTAGAAAGGTTAGCTTCTCTGCATTGACTACTTCCATATGCTTTATATTAATCTCTGCTTCTTCAGTTTTGCTACGCTCTTTTGCTTCAAATAACTCATCAATTGTTTTATTCATCTGTTCCTCCGCCATGTCCCACTCTTTCATCTCATCTCTGATGTATATTTCTAGTTGTTCTCCTGTTAAGCCCTCTATTATGCCTAACTTTCTCGTGGACTCTAAGTAATCTGTGCGCGCCTTCAGATAATCTAGATCCTGGGAAGGTGAGTCCATATTTGCTAATGGTAAGCTCCTATGTATCTATCAAATTCAAAGCTAAGCTAGAAAGACAAGAGTGAACCAATGACAGCAGAATCAAAACCAATGTGTCGAGTTAACCCTCAGCAGTGAAAGACAACTGAAAGTAATATTCAAGTAGTTTCTGGCGACCGCAGTGAAGTAAGTGTGAGAGATCTACTACACAGTAATCAGTAATATTTACCTAAATAAATATTAAAATGCACTGCATACATGTCATAATGAAAATGGCATAAGTAAGCATAAAATGGCAAATCAATCAAGCAGTTAAATCATCAAACACATCAATGTAAATATGATTAAAGTGATCAGTTATCATTAAATGATGAATGATACACTAAATGATAAGAATTAAAATACTTATCAATAAATGATAGATGAGGTAGTTTTCTCATAAGTTCTTATCTGTTATACACTTTTGAAAAGTTATATCTCTACTCTGTAACTTCCTCAACTAAAATTAGCTACATCTGATGATAGTCTATTTTGATGACTGAAGATTACAAGAGTTACCTTTAAAAATCGTATGTCTAGGGTCTAGTAGAATCACTATGATTACTAGAATCCTGGTTCAGACTCGCGGACTGGACCCCAATCTGTCATACGTCGGGGTGCCCCACCGGCTAGATGAATGTATTATTCACTGGCGAGCAACCCCAGATAGTCAGAAACTGACTAGGGACAAAATCTATATGGCTGAACTACAGATTAAGCCCTTGAATATCCAACGTACAGTTCCTAGTGGCTCGTTACAAAATGAAATGAACTGTGCTGAATATTCGCCAAGGTATAGGAAAGAGAAGGTTAGCTTAAGATAGATGTTTTAAGTCTAAATATATTAGTATAGACGACTATCTCAGTCCAGGTTTTCTCCCTGACTGCTCCTTTCCTTGGTGTGTAAGTGAACCCCCACCAATGTACACAACAACACGTATGCACAATTGGAAAAAAATATAATGACAGAACTATGAGTTACAAGACTACAACATTTATTTACTAATCATAGACATTGGATGATTGTCAATATGAGGATGATAAAATCATATAACATATTGTGATGAGAAACATTACGTAACTTTACTTGTTACTTCATCTATCTGGAACTGTGGTCCAGATCCCCACTCTCCAGTAGACTCAACAAAAGAAACAGCTTGCCGGTATTCTAACGATCCTGTCAGTCCTGACACTCCTAGTCAGTAGTCTCTAGTCTTGAGATCTATAACATAGGTGCTCCTTGTGAGAGCTTGAAAGAAAGTCAAGAATGTGTTATATCAGTTCTACATCAGCGCAATCCTAATTAAAACATATCATAACACAAACATATACAATGACCAGTCTGGCCAAGTTTATCTTTCAGCTCGACTGCGTTCACCATCCTCCTTCTCCCTACTGTCTTTAGTCTGGGACGGGCTTTTCAATTGTCTCACACGCCTGTAATGATTACATTTCTGCCGCCCCATGTCCATGTCGCTAATACAGAAATTCTGTGTCGTACAGCCGCTCCGTCCAATGTTAGTTTAGCAGCTCACAGGGTCGGTAAGGGTATTGTAACAATGCAAGGTCATCCGGGCTTACAAGCCGTGACCAGTAGTTGTGCCAGGTTTCCATGCATTACCGTGAACGCACGCCCACAATACACTGAGAAAGTTTAGCACCATATACCCTATACCAATTCTGGGTAATGGCTGTACCATTACACCTCTGCTTCCAACACAATCATTGGCCAATGTGCCAATGCGCAGACAATAGCATAACACTTCATATTGGTAGGTTTGCATATGACAAATCAATATATCAAACATCCAATACACATAAACATATTGATTAAACTAGACATATTATGATACTTTAACATCATAGCATAATGCACTAGTTAGTTTATGAAATTACATATACATACATCCAACATATCCGTAAACATTATATTACTTCAAGATGGACATATAATGATACTTTAACATAATAGCATAATGCACTAGTTAGTTACTGCTGTTGTAAGAATTAAAGAAATAGTCAGTCGACTATATTCTGTACAACAAATGCACACACCAAAAAGACAACTAGTCTAGTTTAGAAAGAGATGGCAAGCATCTGCTACGACACCTCAAGTATATCTAGACAAGGCCTGCCTTCCATAAGTTTCTACTTCTCAGAAGAGTAGCACTTACAGCAAAATGATATTGAACAAAGAACTCAGAAAGAACACTCAAGTAACCTATGACAATGATAGTTCTTGCAATAACCTAGACTGAAAATCGGTCCATCCATCCAAGAAACTAAGAGACTTACTAAGGGACTAGTTACTAAGAAATAATTCCTAGCAGCCAACATAATATTCATGCATATGACTACAGACATTGAGATAGTTCCTACCTGTTCTGAAGTCAAACTTAATCTAACATAAAACAGGCTAGGGACCCTTATTTAAGCTAAGTCAAGCATACAATATTATCTCCTTGGCATTCCCGTCATAAATTCTTCTTATCTCCTCCTGACAGTAATTGCCCTTATCATTGCAACTGGCCATCACACCTTGCTCCTCTCTGTCTGGCCCCAAGTCCTCAGTGTTAATTGTCTTATCAGACCTGGTTCACACCTCCCTGAGTCTGCCAGTCAGAGTGAGCGGGGCTTAGTTTACAGCCCTGGGGCTATTATCTTTCCCTGGGTTAATGTTGTTCACACCTGGGCGATTTCCTAGCTATTCTTATCAGGTGTCATGTCAAGGGAACAATTAGGTTCTCATGGTCAACAGCCAGTTTACAACTCTGTTGGTAAACCAGGTTTTAATTACACAGTCCATGGCCCAGTTCATTGTTGATTCAGCATGTCTGGGTCAGCCGTTTCCCAAGGTGTATACTAATTATCTAGTTGCCATTTTACTTGCCATATGCAAGCTTACGTCATGGCTAGAGGCTTTTTGTGAATAATCTTACCTCACGACTAGATAATTTTGGAGTAGTGTGATTAATTCATTCTTTCTCAATTTGGCCTCTCAAATTTGGAGACCGAGAAAAATATTCTGGGATGTTAAGGCGGCCAATTCGTGACAGTTAGCATCTGTTTGTCTGTCTGTGGGTGCGTGCGTCTTTCAAGCTCTCTAAGTCTCTGCCGATGTATCTGTCTGCCTATATGTCTGTCTGTCTTCATATGTCTGTTTATATATGTTTTGTCTGTCTATATGTGTACGTCTGTCTATATATGTCTGTCTGTCAAGTCTAAATATGTATGTCTGTCGGTCTAAATAAGCATGTATGCCAGTCTGTATATGTCTGTCTGTTTATCTGTCTGTCTACATGTATGCCTATCTATATATGTATGTCTGTCTATATACATATGTCTGTCAATCTATGTAAGTATGTATGTCAGTCTATATATGAGTTTGTTTGTCTATACATGTATGTTTGTCAGTCTTTGCGGACGCCCCTCTGTCTTACATAGTCGTCGGCTATTACCATTCCCGGACCGCTTCCTTTTCGATCATTCCAAACAAGTGCATAAATTATCTCCAAGTGCTTCAAATTAGGGCGTTGTTGAAATGCAAGACAGAACAAGCCAAGGATAGATTACACAGAACAAGCTTAGCGTTTACCGCAACTCAGCTGTGGAACAATCTTGCACAATAAATCAGAGGCACCACCAACTCCTGAATACACAATCGCAAGCTATTTGGGCGCTACCTCACTACAGACTACACGCCATCTAAACAAAACATCCTAATATATTAAACATTCGCCCTACGATATTTCCCCCCAGCTATGTTACGCAGCAGTCAACCTCAGCATTTTTTGGCTATTCGTGATTCCTGGGCAAGTTTACGTTCAGTAGTTTGCCATTGCTTTCTGAACGACCGGCACCCATACCATTTCATAAAAAAAAAACCAACACAGCTCCAAGTGTTAAAATTACCGTAATAATTATTATTAATAAGTCATGTGGTGATGATGTTTGCAAATTCCCATTCGTTTACAATAAATATATTATTTTTGGTGCTTAAGAGTATTGTAATAAGCAGTGTTGAAGTTAGTAGTTTGTTGCGTGTAATTTACAGGGCATTTCAATCAACCTCAGCATTTATTGACTGTTTGTTATTTACAAAGTAATGTTAGTTCACTAGTTTGCTATTGTTTTCTGAACGGTCGACCCTCATACCATGGGAATCAACGCAAAGCGGTCTGCTTTCATATCGCCCTCTGCTGATTTCTAAACCTCGACTCGGAGTGTGAAACACAGAGCCGGTCAGTCCGTGATACATGAATGCAATAATCTATAGAAGGAGAGAACCCAGTGGGCAAAATGTTAGACCTTCATGCCAGCCCTTTGAAAAGGTTCACTCGTTCGTTCGGCCTGTCTGAATGTCTGGCTGGCTGTCGGTGGTAACCCTAGATCACAGATATGGGGGAAAGGGTATGGCTACATGTAAAAAGGATACTTTACGCCGATCACAGTGAAGGTCAGAAATCGCGATAAGAATGACAGTCAATGGGCACCCATTAATGGAGATCTGAATATCATTTGTTGGATCTGTTCTCAATATCTTTGTCTGTTCCCCTTGAATATTCAGATAGCATTGTTGCGGTCTCTCATCAAGTTGTTTAACCCCTCAAGTATGTTTAACTTATCAGATTGTGTTACCCATTTTGCATCTGATTTCGTGTGCGCGACAGGGGGATAGAGTTAGACATGTCAACATGGTGGATATGCTTGCAGATCTACAAATTGATGGGAAAGACATTAGACTTATAAAAAACATATATTGGAAACAACAAGCTGCAATAAGGATTGATAATGAAGTGGGACAGTATCAGCCAATTAAGAGAGGTGTTAGGCAGGGATGTGTGATGTCTCCAGCGTATACAGTGAAAATATTTTCAGAAATGTAGAGGATATAAATGGAATCAGCATTGGAGGACGAAACATCAATAACATTAGATATGCAGATGATACAGTATTAATTGCAGACAATGCGCAGGACCTGCAACAATTAGTAGATGCGGTTGTTGTACACAGTGAGCAACTGGGGTTAGAATTAAATTGTAAAAAGACTCAGGTTATGGTCGTCACTAGGAAGGAAGAAGTGCCACAATGTAATATACAAGTAAATGGAAATATTCTTCAACAAGTGAATCGGTACAATTATCTTGGAACAGTCATAACATCTGATGGGAGATGCCTTGAAGAGATTAGAACAAGAATCGCCATGGCGAAAGTAGCCTTTAGCAAGGTGAAAAACATTCTGGCCAATAAAAAGATGTCAATTGAAACGAGAAAAAGAGTGTTGAGGGGATACATAGAGCCTGTGAAACTTGGACAATGAGCAGTCAAACTGAAAAGCATCTGATGGCTGCAGAAATGTGGTTTCTGAGGAAAATGCAAAGAATACCATGGACAGACAGAAAAACCAATGACCAAGTACTACAGGAGACAAATGAACATCGTAAACTGATTAGAGAAATTTGACGTAGACAGTCAAAATTTTTTGGACATATTATGAGAAGAAATGGATTGGAGAACTTAGTGACAACTGGCAAGATCGAAGGGAACAGACCAAGAGGAAGACCGAGAGGAAAATACCTGGATGGCTTGGCCACATGGCATGGACGAGACAGGAACACTGAGCTGATCCACGACACTGGTGATCGAGTGAAATGGCGAGTCATGACCGCCCACGCTTTCCGGCATGGCACATGATTGATTGATTGACAGGAGGAGGTGTTGTTGGCTATTGCCAAGCCAAGCCGCTGTGTAGAGTCCATGTAACTATATTTCTGGCGGCAGCTATTGCCTACCACACACTCAAGTTCACTGTCAGGAAGAGTAATACACCTGACAAAAGACTTTGGCACTCCTTCTTTGTTTCAAACGTATCTGTTTGCTGTCCCTAATAAAGAACTCTGTTCTTAAATGTTGTCTTCAAGATATTGTTTTTTCCGTTAACTTTCTCAGCGCCCCTTCTGTGTCCAAAGAGATTTCATATCAATGTCGTCAAAGGCCTTTTCATAGTCCACAAACCTAATAGAAAATGGCCAATCCACTTCAGTGCAGTGCTGTATTATTATGCGTAATGTAGTCAACAGGTCAACGCATAATCCGATACACCGGAAGCCTGCCCGCCCATACCTTAGTTGATTGTCGATATATCTCCATCTCTTATAAAAAGTACTGCTAATATGTGCTCGGGGACTTAGATCTCTCCATCTCTCATAAAAGGTACTGCTAATATGTGCTCGGGGACTTAGATCTCCCCATCTCTCATAACAGTTACTACTAGTATGTGCTCGGGGACTTAGATCTCTCCATCTCTCATAAAACGTACTGCTAGTATGTGCTCGGGTACTTATATCTCCCATAAAAGGTACTGCTAATATGTGCTCGGGGACTTAGATCTCCCCATCTCTCATAAAAGGTACTGCTAATATGTGCTCGGGGACTTAGATCTCCCATAAAAGGTACTGCTAATATGTGCTAGGGGACTTAGATCTCCCCATCTCTCATAAAAGGTACCGCTAATATGTGCTCGGGGACTTAGATCTCCCCATCTCTCATAAAAGGTACTGCTAATATGTGCTCGGGGACTTAGATCTCTCATAAAAGATACTGCTAATATGTGCTCGGGGGCTTAAATCTCCCCATCTCTCATAAAAGGTACTGCTAATATGTGAGTAGTATATGGCGTGCACTTGCCACATGATTGGAGGGTAAACTGGTAGGGTAATTTGTTTTTATGAAGGAAATAGGGGGAAAATGTCGACTCGGTGAAATTTTTTTTTTTCGGCGTGTGGGAATTTTTTTTCGGCGTGCCTGGTGGGAACTTTTTTTTCGTGGGAACGAAATTTTTGGCGCTGCCTGGTGGGGAAGTAATTAAGGTAAAATGTTTCTGCGAGGTTGTGAGATGAGTGGTAGTACTTAAAGAGAGGGCACGGCTGAGGGAGGGGTATATATTTTAGAAATGAGTATATGAATGTGTGCGTAGTGATGAACAAGGGTGTGATGGGTCGTTCTACTCATGGGTATATGGTGGTGGCGTAGACATAATATGTATGGGTAGTGATAGACAAGGGTGTGCTGGGTCGTTCTACTCATGGGTATATGGTGGTGGTGTAGATATAATGTGTGCGTAGTGATGAACAAGGGTGTGATGGGTCGTTCTACTCATGGGTATATGGTGGTGGTGTAGATATGAATGTGTGCGTAGTGATGAACAAGGGTGTGATGGGTCGTTCTACTCATGGGTATATGGTGGTGGCGTAGACATAATATGTATGGGTAGTGATAGACAAGGGTGTGCTGGGTCGTTCTACTCATGGGTATATGGTGGTGGTGTAGATATAATGTGTGCGTAGTGATGAACAAGGGTGTGATGGGTCGTGGTTTCTACTCATGGGTATATGGTGGTGGCGTAGACATAATATGTATGGGTAGTGATAGACAAGGGTGTGCTGGGTCGTTCTACTCATGGGTATATGGTGGTGGTGTAGATATAATGTGTGCGTAGTGATGAACAAGGGTGTGATGGGTCGTTCTACTCATGGGTATATGGTGGTGGTGTAGATATGAATGTGTGCGTGGTGTCGTGATGGGTCGTTCTACTCATGGATATATGGTGGTGGCGTAGACTTAATGTGTCTGTGTAGTGATACACAAGGGTGTAATGGGTATAGGGTGGTTACGTGTATGACTGTATCTGTGTAGTGATGAACAAGGGTGTGATGGGTCGTGGTTTCTACTCATGGGTATATGGTGGTGGTGTAGATATGAATGTGTGCGTGGTGTTGTGATGGGTCGTTCTACTCATGGATATATGGTGGTGGCGTAGACTTAATGTGTCTGTGTAGTGATACACAAGGGTGTAATGGGTATAGGGTGGTTACGTGTATGACTGTATCTGTGTAGTGATGAACAAGGGTGTGATGGATCGTGGTTATACTCGAAGTAAGAGCTGGTTACTATCATCTGAACAATGTGATAGTAGTGAAGGGTGGTATATTCACCGATTACAAAGGAAAGCATATAAAGTTATAATGGGTATGGTGGTAAGGGGTATTAGTGATCAAGTAGAAGTGATATAGGGGTGGTCATAAATATAATAAGAGGTGTTTGCAATTACACACTGGTCAACCAGTGGTCAAGTGGTCAAGTAAGGGTCAAGTAGTCAAGTAAGGAAATTTTAGGGAAAAGTGATTGTAATGATATGGTGGTGATTAAAGAGTGGTAAATTAGTGGTCAAGTAGTGGTCAAGCAGTGGTCAAGCGGTGGTCAAGTGAGGAAAATTTTAGGGAAATTTTAGGGAAAAGTGATTGTAATGATATGGTGGTGATTAAAGAGTGGTAAATTAGTGGTCAATCAGTGGTCAAGGAGTGGTCAAGTAAGGAAAATTTTAGGGGAAATTGGTCGTAGTGACATGGTGATGCTTAAAGGGTGGTAAATTAGTGGTCAAGCAGTGGTCAAGTAGTGGTCAAGTGGTCGAGTGACCACTTAAATTGTAGAGGACGATGTGCCTAAGATTATGGTAGTGATTAAAGTGATCGATGACGTGGTCAAGCAGAGGTCAAGCAGTGGTCAAGTAGTTGAGTGACCACTTAAATTGTAGGGGAAAGTATGTATAGTGCAATGGTGGTGGGTAAAGTGAGGAAGAATCAATAGTAGTGATAATAGTACTACGAATATTAGCGACAAGCACAAAGACAACCAAGTACATAATTGATACACACAAATACAAAGACAACGAAACACACGTACACACATACAAACACAAAGGCAACCATACACAGACAACCCATACCATTACTACTGTCATCACAACTATACACACACGTGTACACACATACAAGCACAAAGTCAACCACACACAGCTATAAAACAACCACTCAAGTACAGACACAGGAAAACAAAGAAGCAAACAAGGACAGACACACTCACCCATAATCAATTACACAAATACACACCTACAAACACAAAGACAACCACACTTGATACATTTGTACATACAGACATACACATAAAGACAGACAAGCACAAAGACACACCCATACCATTACTACTGTCATCACAACCAGTACAGACACACTCACCCATACACAAGAACACTCAAACACAAAGACACAGACACACTTGTACATACAGACACAGAAGTACAGACAATCCATACTATTACTACTGTCATCACAACTATACACAGACACACCCATACCATTACTACTGTCACTATCAACAGATATACACACGTGCAGAGACAGCACAAAGACACACCCATACCATTACTACTGTCATCACAACCAGTACAGACACACTCACCCATACACAAGTACACACACACACACATTACTACTGTCATCACAACTATACTCAAGTACAGACACACCCATCGCCTAGCATTACTACTGTCATCACAACCAGTACAGACACACTCACCCATACACAAGAACACTCAAACACAAAGACACAGACACACTTGTACATACAGACACAGAAGTACAGACAATCCATACTATTACTACTGTCATCACAACTATACACAGACACACCCATACCATTACTACTGTCACTATCAACAGATATACACACGTGCAGAGACAGCACAAAGACACACCCATACCATTACTACTGTCATCACAACCAGTACAGACACACTCACCCATACACAAGTACACACACACACACATTACTACTGTCATCACAACTATACTCAAGTACAGACACACCCATCGCCTAGCATTACTACTGTCATCACAACTATACACAAGTACACACACTTGATACACTTGTACATACAGACCTACAAGCACACAAGAACACTCAAAGACAAATACACAAAGACGGTCACACTTGTACATACAGACCTACAAGCACAAAGTCAACCACACACAGCCATAAACAAATACACAAAGACGGTCACACTTGTACATACAGACCTATAACATCACAACTATACACAAGTACACACACTTGATACACTTGTACATACAGACCTACAAGCACACAAGAACACTCAAAGACAAATACACAAAGACGGTCACACTTGTACATACAGACCTACAAGCACAAAGTCAACCACACACAGCCATAAACAAATACACAAAGACGGTCACACTTGTACATACAGACCTATAACATCACAACTATACACAAGTACATACCCATAATCAATTACACAAGAACACTCAAAGACAAATACACAAGAACAATCAAAGACAAATACAAAGACAGCCAAGCACAAAGACACACATTACTACTGTCATCACAACTATACTCAAGTACAGACACACCCATCGCCTAGCATTACTACTGTCATCACAACTATATACAACTACGTACAGACACGAGTACAACAACAAAGACAGACACAAAACACATACAGACACCCATACACATTTGATACACTTGTACATACAGACACATAAGTACACAAAAAACACACACAAAGTGGTATCACAACCACTACAGATACACTTGTGCATACAGACCTACAAGAATATCACATACCCCCTTTGGTAAAGAAACGCTGATATCCGAGACTACGTCATCAACGCCATGTGTAAAAGTCATTAAGTATGAGTCATCGGTTTGTGGGAAGCAGGCGTGAGAATAGCTTACTGCCACGTCAGCTAGGTCGTGTGCAGAACCAGTGTATAAAATAGAAGGCGTCTCTTGTGAGCTCAGTACCAGTTCACGGGCTGACTTGTCTATCTACAGAGGTGCTTCAGGCTGGTGTGAGCAGTGTAGTAAGCAGATATTGTTCACGTACTGACTTGGCTACATCGGTGAAACAGGTTGGTGTGAGCAGTGTTCGTGTAGTAACCAGCTATTTTTCACGTAGTGACTTGGGTACAGCAGTGAAACTTGATGTGAGCCTTATTCGTGTCGTTGGCCTCTGATAAAATAGTGAAACATTGTATACACTAGAACATTTTTTCGTGGTTGTAAGAAAGAAGAAACAAACCAGTTTATCAATATGACCACCAGATCTACTGTCACGTGTTCAGTGTGCGACAAAGCCTATTGTGATAAGTATACCCTTAATCGTCACATTCGGACCATTCACGAGGGGAAAGACCAAGTATATCCCTGTCAGTTATGTGATAAGGTGTGTAATACGAACGATGGCCTACAAAAACACAAACGAATACGTCATCAGCCACGTATGAATACACCAAACACTCCAATACCAGAGACGACAGCACCACCTGTCTATTTACACCATCATCGTAGTGTAAGTCAAGTACCAGACTGCCACCACTGTATCTTCAATGATAACCTTACCCGTCATAATAGGAACATTCACAATGATTATCCCTGTCAGAGACGTGACAATCTATACAATTCGAACCTACAACGGTACTTACATCACCAGACATCACGAGAAAGGATGACACCCTTAGACACCCTGGCAACACCTCCACTCATAGTAGCAGAGGATATCCAACCAAATGATAGAGACAGTTTGGCAGCCCTTAAGGCGTACTGCAAGGACCTATCGCTTATGCTACCCAATCAAGTGGTAGTATTAGAAAAAAGTGTCGACCACCGCTATCGGGTGGTTTTGGTATGATAAAAAGAAGTATTCAGATATCTCATGTGTGATGACTTCGACAACAACAGTGTTTTTGATAGTCAATTGTATAATCAAAAATGAAGATCACTAAACCAGAACTTTTTGGTGTTTCACTAATCATCTATGTCATTGATTTTTTTCTTATATCACTAAACTGTTTTTCACTAATCATCTATGTCATTGATTTTATCTTATAGCATTAAACTGTTTTTCACTAAGCATCTATGTCATTGATTTTTTCTTATATCTCTAAACTGTTTTTCACTAATCATGTATGTCATTGATTTTTTCTTATATCTCTAAACTGTTTTTCACTAATCATGTATGTCATTGATTTTTTCTTATATCACTAAAGTATTTTGATGAATAATACATTCTTTGATATATTGAAACCAAGTTTTTTTTTGTTGATTTTCTTTAGTGGTTTTGTTTTCATGACGTTGTCTTGTCGGCTCAGAGCTTACATTACCAGACATGAACAATGTCTTAGAAGAAGTTATGGCAAATACAGAACAGTCAAATGTATAAAATCTAGGAAAAAATAACCAAAGGCGAAAAGACCTAAAGAGAGAAATGTCTCGACCAAGCTTATAAATATTACAACTAAAAGGTTGATCAAAATTCAAACATTATAAAAATAACCAAATATGAAAAGGCCAAAGACAGAAATATTTCAACTAAACTTATAAATAAGTCACCAAAAGGGGAAAAGGTCAAGTACAGAAATAGCTATGGAAAAAGTAAGTCCACAAAACTAAGAAAGAAATGTAACTTCTGTAGTCAATTGTGTCTTATCTGAAAAGACGCTATCAATGTCACCCCTTTCCTTGTTTTACTTTACCAAAGACCTTCACCGTATCTGGTACAGAAACCCTTATACAGCACTCATCTCTCCACAGTCTTGGTTGCTTTCTAATACAAAGTGGTTACATCACCAAGAACTTCAAACCTCCAGTGTACACGTGCTCCATTGAAACACCCATGACAGTTAACAACATGTATGGCCATGTAATCTGTGAGTCCATCGGGGATAGTTCATCCGAGTATTCCAAAAGATCCATTTCCCATGGCTGACATCTTCAACTTGCTATAACACAACTTATTCTAATATACACTTTACATGAAATTTCCCAAATTTGGGCTCTATTAAAGATTACGTAATGAGATACACAAAGACACCAAGAACATATCATACAAAACAATTCACAAATTAAAACTTAAACCATATCAGATGAACCACCCAACAAGTACTACACAAACATATAATAAGGAAACACATGACACACAGAGCTTACAGACAAATCACTTGGACTCAAACAAATTTTGCTTCTTGTACTGTAGAATTCTACCAACACTTCTTTCCTATCACCAAAACTAAACATCTACCACACAACCACTGGTCATTTGTCCAACATAATACTCATACCCTCGCCAATGACATTAAGGAAATACATACTTATACATTGTCAGACATTAGATTTAAAGCCCCTACTACTAACATATCAGCGGTGTCGAGTTCCCGTTTCACAAAAACACCCTCTTGTCAGTTGTTAGTGAAAACCATTACACCAGTCCATAATTGTGACTCGTAGAATCTACACTCACACTGTCGTATCTGTAGTATGGGTCTGTGATCAGAGATTCTTCTATAGAATCACATTGTAATCCTAACGTTTTAACCTACTTGTGTAAAACTTTTTTCACCTTCCATTCACCAGGTACAATGACAGCTTTAATTGATAGACGGACATCGTGGTCAGAAGGTGAAGATTGTTGTGAAGATGACAGTGTTTTGAAGGAGGATGATTCTGGCTTCTTCACACCAGCTTTAACATTAGACATTTTGTTCTGCCAGAAACCTACTCGTGGCACCCAGCCAGCTTTAGATGTATCAGAGACAACTTTTGCTTGGGGTGATGATTCGTCTTCAGATGAAGATATTGACCTTTTGGCTAGTAGTCATGCCCCAGAGTCTCTCAAGAAAATTAATGTGACGTGGAACGAAAAATATCCTACTGATGGTGTCCGAAGGTGTTCCTCTTCAACGAATAAGGTGTGTATGGGTAGTAATGATCATAATTCACATGTGTATTTTTGTAAACATGACCAATACCGAAAACCTATGTGTTATACATCTTTTCTATGTACATCTCTCTATACCACAAACCATCAGTGACTATACCTTTACCTTTTCTCAAGACGTGACCAATAGAATGTCGACAGTCTGTTTTTATGCCTTTTACCACTTCTCCTTGTGAATTTTTTACTGTTTTTTCTTTACTGAAGTAGTAGGTAGTCTTGTAAGTTTCAATGTGTTTTATTTACCTCCACAGGTTAGTTTTGCACCAGAACCTCACTTCTTGACAGTCCATACTGTTGGCACCGAAGAACGCAATGGTAACTGGCATCATGTAATCAGAGAACGTGAGAATTTTGAAAGCCGTATACTAGAGCTGGAAAAAATTTTGAACCCAGTCTTGAGGGACAACCACAGAAGAAAAGTCATCGAACAAAGGACAGCAGTGAAGAAGGCAGCTGTAGTCTAATTACCATGTATATCTCTCTGCTCTATTAAAACAGTTATAACCAGAAATAAACTAGTATGTATTTCCTTAATGTCGTTGGCGAGGGTATGAGTATTATGTTGGACAAATGACCAGTGGTTGTGTGGTAGATGTTTAGTTTTGGTGATAGGAAAGAAGTGTTGGTAGAATTCTACAGTACAAGAAGCAAAATTTGTTTGAGTCCAAGTGATTTGTCTGTAAGCTCTGTGTGTCATGTGTTTCCTTATTATATGTTTGTGTAGTACTTGTTGGGTGGTTCATCTGATATGGTTTAAGTTTTAATTTGTGAATTGTTTTGTATGATATGTTCTTGGTGTCTTTGTGTATCTCATTACGTAATCTTTAATAGAGCCCAAATTTGGGAAATTTCATGTAAAGTGTATATTAGAATAAGTTGTGTTATAGCAAGTTGAAGATGTCAGCCATGGGAAATGGATCTTTTGGAATACTCGGATGAACTATCCCCGATGGACTCACAGATTACATGGCCATACATGTTGTTAACTGTCATGGGTGTTTCAATGGAGCACGTGTACACTGGAGGTTTGAAGTTCTTGGTGATGTAACCACTTTGTATTAGAAAGCAACCAAGACTGTGGAGAGATGAGTGCTGTATAAGGGTTTCTGTACCAGATACGGTGAAGGTCTTTGGTAAAGTAAAACAAGGAAAGGGGTGACATTGATAGCGTCTTTTCAGATAAGACACAATTGACTACAGAAGTTACATTTCTTTCTTAGTTTTGTGGACTTACTTTTTCCATAGCTATTTCTGTACTTGACCTTTTCCCCTTTTGGTGACTTATTTATAAGTTTAGTTGAAATATTTCTGTCTTTGGCCTTTTCATATTTGGTTATTTTTATAATGTTTGAATTTTGATCAACCTTTTAGTTGTAATATTTATAAGCTTGGTCGAGACATTTCTCTCTTTAGGTCTTTTCGCCTTTGGTTATTTTTTCCTAGATTTTATACATTTGACTGTTCTGTATTTGCCATAACTTCTTCTAAGACATTGTTCATGTCTGGTAATGTAAGCTCTGAGCCGACAAGACAACGTCATGAAAACAAAACCACTAAAGAAAATCAACAAAAAAAAACTTGGTTTCAATATATCAAAGAATGTATTATTCATCAAAATACTTTAGTGATATAAGAAAAAATCAATGACATACATGATTAGTGAAAAACAGTTTAGAGATATAAGAAAAAATCAATGACATACATGATTAGTGAAAAACAGTTTAGAGATATAAGAAAAAATCAATGACATAGATGCTTAGTGAAAAACAGTTTAATGCTATAAGATAAAATCAATGACATAGATGATTAGTGAAAAACAGTTTAGTGATATAAGAAAAAAATCAATGACATAGATGATTAGTGAAACACCAAAAAGTTCTGGTTTAGTGATCTTCATTTTTGATTATACAATTGACTATCAAAAACACTGTTGTTGTCGAAGTCATCACACATGAGATATCTGAATACTTCTTTTTATCATACCAAAACCACCCGATAGCGGTGGTCGACACTTTTTTCTAATACTACCACTTGATTGGGTAGCATAAGCGATAGGTCCTTGCAGTACGCCTTAAGGGCTGCCAAACTGTCTCTATCATTTGGTTGGATATCCTCTGCTACTATGAGTGGAGGTGTTGCCAGGGTGTCTAAGGGTGTCATCCTTTCTCGTGATGTCTGGTGATGTAAGTACCGTTGTAGGTTCGAATTGTATAGATTGTCACGTCTCTGACAGGGATAATCATTGTGAATGTTCCTATTATGACGGGTAAGGTTATCATTGAAGATACAGTGGTGGCAGTCTGGTACTTGACTTACACTACGATGATGGTGTAAATAGACAGGTGGTGCTGTCGTCTCTGGTATTGGAGTGTTTGGTGTATTCATACGTGGCTGATGACGTATTCGTTTGTGTTTTTGTAGGCCATCGTTCGTATTACACACCTTATCACATAACTGACAGGGATATACTTGGTCTTTCCCCTCGTGAATGGTCCGAATGTGACGATTAAGGGTATACTTATCACAATAGGCTTTGTCGCACACTGAACACGTGAAAGTAGATCTGGTGGTCATATTGATAAACTGTTTTTTTTTCTTCTTTCTTACAACCACGAAAAAATGTTCTGGTGTATACAATGTTTCACTGTTTTATCAGAGGCCGACGACACGAATAAGGCTCACATCAAGTTTCACTGCTGTACCCAAGTCACTACGTGAAAAATAGCTGGTTACTACACGAACACTGCTCACACCAACCTGTTTCACCGATGTAGCCAAGTCAGTACGTGAACAATATCTGCTTACTACACTGCTCACACCAGCCTGAAGCACCTCTGTAGCCAAGTCAGTACGTGAACAATATCTGCTTACTACACTGCTCACACCAGCCTGAAGCACCTCTGTAGATAGACAAGTCAGCCCGTGAACTGGTACTGAGCTCACAAGAGACGCCTTCTATTTTATACACTGGTTCTGCACACGACCTAGCTGACGTGGCAGTAAGCTATTCTCACGCCTGCTTCCCACAAACCGATGACTCATACTTAATGACTTTTACACATGGCGTTGATGACGTAGTCTCGGATATCAGCGTTTCTTTACCAAAGGGGGTATGTGATATTCTTGTAGGTCTGTATGCACAAGTGTATCTGTAGTGGTTGTGATACCACTTTGTGTGTGTTTTTTGTGTACTTATGTGTCTGTATGTACAAGTGTATCAAATGTGTATGGGTGTCTGTATGTGTTTTGTGTCTGTCTTTGTTGTTGTACTCGTGTCTGTACGTAGTTGTATATAGTTGTGATGACAGTAGTAATGCTAGGCGATGGGTGTGTCTGTACTTGAGTATAGTTGTGATGACAGTAGTAATGTGTGTCTTTGTGCTTGGCTGTCTTTGTATTTGTCTTTGATTGTTCTTGTGTATTTGTCTTTGAGTGTTCTTGTGTAATTGATTATGGGTATGTACTTGTGTATAGTTGTGATGTTATAGGTCTGTATGTACAAGTGTGACCGTCTTTGTGTATTTGTTTATGGCTGTGTGTGGTTGACTTTGTGCTTGTAGGTCTGTATGTACAAGTGTGACCGTCTTTGTGTATTTGTCTTTGAGTGTTCTTGTGTGCTTGTAGGTCTGTATGTACAAGTGTATCAAGTATGTACTTGGTTGTCTTTGTGCTTGTCGCTAATATTCGTAGTAGTATTTTCACTACTATTGATTCTTCCTCACTTTACCCACCACCATTGCAATATACATACTTTCCCCTATAATTTAAGTGGTCACTCAACTACTTGACCACTGCTTGACCTCTGCTTGACCACGTCATCGATCACTTTAATCACTACCATAATCTTAGGCACATCGTCCTCTACAATTTAAGTGGTCACTCGACCCCTTGACCACTACTTGACCACCTCACTTACACACCGCTTGACCACTGCTTGACCACTACTTGACCACTACTTGACCATTGGTTGACCACTACTTGACCACTAATTTACCACCCTTTAATCATCATCATATCATTATAACCACTTTTCCCTAAAATTTTCCTTACTTGACCACTTGACCACTCCTTGACCACTGATTGACCACTAATTTACCACTCTTTAATCACCACCATATCATTACAATCACTGTTCCCTAAAATTTCCTTACTTGACTACTTGACCCTTACTTGACCACTTGACCACTGGTTGACCAGTGTGTAATTGCAAACACCTCTTATTATATTTATGACCACCCCTATATCACTTCTACTTGATCACTAATACCCCTTACCACCATACCCATTATAACTTTATATGCTTTCCTTTGTAATCGGTGAATATACCACCCTTCACTACTATCACACTGTTCAGATGATAGTAACCAGCTCTTACTTCGAGTATAACCACGATCCATCACACCCTTGTTCATCACTACACAGATACAGTCATACACGTAACCACCACCCTATACCCATTACACCCTTGTGTATCACTACACAGACACATTAAGTCTACGCCACCACCATATATCCATGAGTAGAACGACCCATCACAACACCACGCACACATTCATATCTACACCACCACCATATACCCATGAGTAGAAACCACGACCCATCACACCCTTGTTCATCACTACGCACACATTATATCTACACCACCACCATATACCCATGAGTAGAACGACCCAGCACACCCTTGTCTATCACTACCCATACATATTATGTCTACGCCACCACCATATACCCATGACTAGAACGACCCATCACGACACCACGCACACATTATATCTACACCACCACCATATACCCATGAGTAGAACGACCCAGCACACCCTTGTCTATCACTACCCATACATATTATGTCTACGCCACCACCATATACCCATGAGTAGAACGACCCATCACACCCTTGTTCATCACTACACAGATACAGTCATACACGTAACCACCCTATACCCATTACACCCTTGTGTATCACTACACAGACACATTAAGTCTACGCCACCACCATATACCCATGAGTAGAACGACCCATCACACCCTTGTTCATCACTACGCACACATTATATCTACACCACCACCATATACCCATGAGTAGAACGACCCAGCACACCCTTGTCTATCACTACCCATACATATTATGTCTACGCCACCACCATATACCCATGAGTAGAACGACCCATCACACCCTTGTTCATCACTACGCACACATTCATATACTCATTTCTAAAATATATACCCCTCCCTCAGCCGTGCCCTCTCTTTAAGTACTACCACTCATCTCACAACCTCGCAGAAACATTTTACCTTAATTACTTCCCCACCAGGCAGCACCAAAAATTTCGTTCCCACGAAAAAAAAGTTCCCACCAGGCACGCCGAAAAAAAAAATTCCCACACGCCGAAAAAAAAAAATTTCACCGAGTCGACATTTTCCCCCTATTTCCTTCATAAAAACAAATTACCCTACCAGTTTACCCTCCAATCATGTGGCAAGTGCACGCCATATACTACTTATGTGTTCGGGGACTTAGATCTCCCCATCTCTCATAAAAGGGACTGCTAATATGTGCTCGGGGACTTAGATCTCCCCGTCTCTCATAAAAGGTACTGCTAATATGTGCCTGGGGACTTACGATATCGTCATTTCTCTATAACGCTCACACTTCTGCATGTCCCCTTTCTTTGACAGCCTAACTACATGACATCACTCTACCGGTGTCCGCCATTTCCAGACAGCTATATGACATCACTCTACCGGTGTCTGCCGTTTCCAGACAGCTATATGACATCACTCTACCGGTGTCCGCCATTTCCAGACAGCTATATGACATCACTCTACCGGTGTCCGCCATTTCCAGACAGCTATATCACGTGTGCGGCACTCTAGCTGAGGTGTTTACACTCCCTACAACAGCTTTCGCTGGGATACCATCTGGACCAGCAGCCTTCTCATCCCCTATAAGTTTGACAGCTTCTGTAATCTCTTCTTCCAAAGTTCTCTAACAGGCGATCTCCCAGCTCCACTCCCACAGTCTGGATATCTGGTGTGGTTTTTGTGACCGGTCTACCTAGTAGTCTCCCAAAGTTTTCAGTACATCAGCTCATTCCATCACCAATATTGGTGAAAACTTTCCCACCACCACTTCCGAACCTCTAATTAGCTGACCACACTTTCTCGTCACTTTCTCCCTGTGCTGTACATGCCCATGAGATTTCCTTACTCGGCTGCTATGCTGCTTCGCCTACTAGATCAGTTGTCTTGTATCCACCCTTATCCGTTTCCTAACAATTTTATTAGCTTCTGTGTATATGTCATAGGCTCTGACTTCAGTAGCTCTGACTTTGCTTTTGTGCAAATCTGCGTAATATATTTTTTCTTCTATTTAATGGTTTGAATGGTTATTCATGCTTTGTTTTAGATCCCTTCTCCGAAGGATTTCAATACCTGATTCGTCGTTTTAATTGTTGTTAGCTTGCTGCCTGCAGTCTTCTATACTTACCTCAAATACTTTCTTCTTCTTCTTCTTCTTCTTCTTCTTCTTCTTCTTCTTCTTCTTCTTCTTCTTCTTCTTCTTCTTCTTCTTCTTCTTCTTCTTCTTCTTCTTCTTCTTCTTCTTGTTCTTCTTGTTGTTCTTGTTCTTCTTGTTCTTCTTGTTCTTCTTCTTCTTCTTCTTCTTCTTCTTCTTCTTCTTCTTCTTCTTCTTCTTCTTCTTCTTCTTCTTCTTCTTCTTCTTCTTCTTCTTCTTCTTCTTCTTCTTCTTCTTCTTCTTTTTTTTTTTTTTTGCCATCTATTTCCCTCTTGAGGCGTTGACCAGCAACGAACTCACCCATAGCTCTCTCTCTCTCTCTCTCTCTCTCTCTCTCTCTCTCTCTCTCTCTCTCTCTCTCTCTCTCTCTCTCTCTCTCTCTCTCTCTGTGTAGCTGTCCCATGCAGCTTCCTCCACGTCATTCCAATATTGTTGTTCATTTTTGTTTCTACTTCTCTTCTTCGGGAGTATTTAGGTCGTCCTCTGTATCTTTTGCGTTGTTGGCTCCAGGCTGTCTGTTTTTAGTTATATTATTCTCGGGTTTTCTCACTATGTGTCCTATCCGACTCTTGCATAATGTGGTCATGTTTGTATAGACCTGTCGACATTTGACTGGTAATGTGGTCATGTTTGTATAGACCTGTCGACATTTGACTGGTAATGTGGTCATGTTTGTATAGACCTGTCGACATTTGACTGGTAATGTGGTCATGTTTGTATAGACCTGTCGACATTTGACTGGTAATGTGAACATGTTTGTATAGACCTGTCGACATTTGACTGGTAATGTGGTCATGTTTGTATAGACCTGTCGACATTTGACTGGTAATGTGGTCATGTTTGTATAGACCTGTCGACATTTGACTGGTAATGTGGTCATGTTTGTATAGACCTGTCGACATTTGACTGGTAATGTGGTCATGTTTGTATAGACCTGTCGACATTTGACTGGTAATGTGGTCATGTTTGTATAGACCTGTCGACATTTGACTGGTAATGTGGTCATGTTTGTATAGACCTGTCGACATTTGACTGGTAATGTGGTCATGTTTGTATAGACCTGTCGACATTTGACTGGTAATGTGGTCATGTTTGTATAGACCTGTCGACATTTGACTGGTAATGTGGTCATGTTTGTATAGACCTGTCGACATTTGACTGGTAATGTGGTCTTGTTTGTATAGACCTGTCGACATTTGACTGGTAATGTGGTCATGTTTGTATAGACCTGTCGACATTTGACTGGTAATGTGGTCATGTTTGTATAGACCTGTCGACATTTGACTGGTAATGTGGTCATGTTTGTATAGACCTGTCGACATTTGACTGGTAATGTGGTCATGTTTGTATAGACCTGTCGACATTTGACTGGTAATGTGGTCATGTTTGTATAGACCTGTCGACATTTGACTGGTAATGTGGTCATGTTTGTATAGACCTGTCGACATTTGACTGGTAATGTGGTCATGTTTGTATAGACCTGTCGACATTTGACTGGTAATGTGGTCATGTTTGTATAGACCTGTCGACATTTGACTGGTAATGTGGTCATGTTTGTATAGACCTGTCGACATTTGACTGGTAATGTGGTCATGTTTGTATAGACCTGTCGACATTTGACTGGTAATGTGGTCATGTTTGTATAGACCTGTCGACATTTGACTGGTAATGTGGTCATGTTTGTATAGACCTGTCGACATTTGACTGGTAATGTGGTCATGTTTGTATAGACCTGTCGACATTTGACTGGTAATGTGGTCATGTTTGTATAGACCTGTCGACATTTGACTGGTAATGTGGTCATGTTTGTATAGACCTGTCGACATTTGACTGGTAATGTGGTCATGTTTGTATAGACCTGTCGACATTTGACTGGTAATGTGGTCATGTTTGTATAGACCTGTCGACATTTGACTGGTAATGTGGTCATGTTTGTATAGACCTGTCGACATTTGACTGGTAATGTGGTCATGTTTGTATAGACCTGTCGACATTTGACTGGTAATGTGGGCGCCTTTACTTCTCCAAACATTTTCTGGTACCCATCGTTGGTTGGGTCGAGTGTGGAGTCCAGGTAAGTTTAAAAAATCCATCCCGATGAGGTATGAGAAGAGGAAGGGAAGATAAGAGTAGAGAAGAGGAAGAGAAGATAAAAGTAGAGAAGATAAAAGTTAAGAAGAGGAAGAAAAGGTGAATAAAAAAGAGAAGAGGAAGAGAAGAGGAGAGGAAGAGAAGATAAAAGTAGAGAAGAGGAAGAAAAGATGAAGAGAAAAGAGACGAGGAAGGGAAGAGAAGAAGAAGAGAAAAGAAGAAATGACGAGAAAAAGGAAGAAATGAGAAAGAGAAGAGAGGGAAGGTAAGCGAAAAGAAGAAAAGAGAAAAGAAAAAGAGGCAAGAAAGAGAAGTGAAAAGAGGAATAAAAGATCAGGGAAGAGTTAATAAGAGAAACGGAAAAGAAAGGCGGAAGAGAAGAGGAAGAGAAGAGGAGGAAAAGAGGAACAGAAGAAAAGACGAAGACAAAACAGACGAGCACGAAGAAGAATCCAACAATTGTTGTAAGACCAACTACTTATTTGAAATTGTGGTCGCAAATTGTCCTTCGTTTCGGGATTTCTGCGATGCCCTGTATTGTATTGATTTCCATGGTCAGTGATGCTGTAATCCTCACAAATTGTCGCACAGCGAATCAATATGTAATTTTAAAATAATATAATGCATGCACTTTGTAGGACGTTGCGATAAACCACGGGTTGTACGTTCAGTCAGAAAATTATGTAAAGAAGCATGGCTTGAAAATAATTGCATCGAAATTGAAAAACAACACAACAGTAAAAATACCAAATTAGTGCACAAAAGTATTCAGGAGCGTACTAATAATAGAACACCTACATCAACAGTCTGCCTGAAAACAAAAGATGGAAAAATCATAATAGAAAAACATGAGTTTTTACACACATGGTGAGATTATATGAAAAACCTTTATGATGATACAAGAGAAGAACATTATGATATTCGGAGTAATAATGAAGGACCATCAATTCTGAAGTTAGAAATTCAGAATACTCTTAATCATATGAAATCAGGGGAGACCCCGGGTCCAGACAACACCTCAACAGAAATGATCACTGCCCTAGAAGACTATGGAAAAGATCAAGTTACCAGACTGCTGAACACAATATATGATACTGCAGATATACCTCCTGTATTATATAATTCTATATTTATTGCAATCCCGAAGAAATCAGGAGCCCTGGAGTGTGATCAACATAAAACAATTAGTGTAATGAGTCACATCACGAAGATTTTGCTGAGAATTATTATGCAAAGAGTTAGGAAGAAAATACAACCCGAAATAGGAGAAGAACAATGTGGGTTTGTAGAAGGCAAGGGTACAGTAAATGCTGTGTATATGCTGAGAACAGTAATTGAACATCCTGTAGAAGTAAAGAAAGGCTTACATCTTTGCTTGATTGACTACACACAGACTTTCGATAAAGTAAGGCATGTCGACATAATGTAGATGCTTGCAGATCTGCAAATTGCTTGGAAAGACCTTTGACTCATTTAAAAAAACAAAAAAAAACAACATCTATTGAAACAACAAGCCGCCATAAAGATTGATAATGAAGTAGGTCAATATCAGTCTATTAAGAGTGGTGTGAGACGGGGATGTGTAATGTCTCCAGATCTGTTTTTTCCTGAACAGTGAAAGTATTTTCAGAGATGTTTACGATATAAAAGGATTCATCATTGGGGGACATAATATAAATAACATTAGATATGCAGATGACACAGTATTGATTGCAGACAATGAGCAGGATCTGCAACATTTAGTAGATGCGATTGTTGCAGACAGTGAACAACTTGGATTAGAATTAAATTGTAAGAAGACACAGATTATGGTCGTAACTAAGAAGACGGAAATACTACAATGTAATATACTAGTAAATAGGAATAATCTTGAACAAGTGAATCGGTACAATTATCTCGGAACAGTCATAACAATTTGATGGGAGATGCCTTGAAGAAATTAGAACAAGAGTCGCCATGGCTAAGGCAGCCTTTTGCAAGATGAAAAGCATACTGACCAATAAAAAGATGTCATTTGCAACGAGAAAAAGATTGTTGATGTGCTTCATAGAACCTGTGCTTTTGTATGGATGTGAAGCGAGGACAATGAGCAGACAAGCTGAAAAACATCTGATGGCTGTGGAAATGTGGTTTCTGAGGAAAATGCAAAGAATACCATGGATAGACAGAAACAGCGATGACTAAGTCCTACAAGAAACAAATGAAAACCGTAACTGATCACCCGGTCTCGTCTCCTTGAGTATTCAGTTGCTCCTTCAGTTACTCCAAATTGCCGGCTTAATTGTTTCTACAACAGGCGACATCTAGGAATGGCGATTCTCATTCGCGACAGTATGGTGGCTTCAGAGCTAGACATGTCCAGTTGGGACAATGACGACAAAGAAATACAGGCGGTTAGAGTTCGATCCGGTCTACCATTCGTGTTGGTTAATGTTTATGCCCGTAACGCGAGTGTGGATTCCCAGAAGTGGCAGTGCTTAAGTGAACATATTAGGTTACGAGAGAAATGTTATTTTATGTGGCGATGTCAACGCTAAAGGCAGAGCACGGGGAAACATTTCCTGCAACACACAGGGGGAGGAGATCGAGACTGCACTTGAAACCATTGACCTGCCTTGTATCAACAGTGGCTGTGTCACCAGGACAGCAAACCGTCCAGGTGATGAGGACAGTGTTATTGATCTGGCGCTGATTTCTCCGTCACTCACTACAGTGTGTAGATGGGTGTCCTAGGGTACCATGGCAGCGACCACCACCCTTGCAGCATATTGGTGGAGAAATGCAGAACCAGGCAGCACAAGTCAACTGTCAAGACTTTCCAGTATGACAGTAAAGGGTAAGATGTGGTGAGTAAATAAAGGCGCGACAAGCGCAGAAAGCTTCATGGCAGGAACAAAAAAAGAAGATGGGAGCAGCCACCTTGGTGGAATTTTGAGGTGGAGAAGGCCTGGGTGGATAAGCGTAGTGCTGTAAGGAAATGGAAAAAACACCAAGAAGAACAGGGTTGCCCATACTAGTCCCTGCATGCACTTATAAAGAGAGATGCACACAAAAGTAAGCTATTTCAAAAAACTAGTTAAGGTGGTTAAAAGTGAAAAATGGGCAGAGGCATGTCATAGAGTAAGCACAGACAAGTCACTGAAATTGTTCTGGCGACTATATAAAAGCTTGAATGGGGTAGTCAAGAATAAGAGAATTTCTGACACTTCCAAGGTGCTGACCTCATCTGGCAGAGGACTGACGAGAACAAAAGCAAAACCCTCTTAGAACGCTATCTAGAACAGAGCAACCAGACAGACGTGAGAGGCCGAAATCTTGCCAAGGAAGTCACATCAGACAGGTGCAAGGCCCAGAACACTTCGGATGAAGACACAGTGACAGTGAAAGAAATCAAAGCTGTGCTTCGACGATCAAAAAACAGCTCTCCAGGGCCAGATGGCACAAGATACAACGACATCAATAGGTGTACCGACAACGAGCTAGAGGAACAAGCAGACATGTACAACAACAGTGTAGGGAGTGCTAGCATCAAGGTTACACATCTATCTGATTCCCTTGCCGAAACCTGGCAAAGACCACACAAAAATTCAGGGATATCGAGTAATAACCACGCAGAATACAATAGACAAGCTGCTGGAGAAGTTAATTGCCAGACAAAAAAAATATCAATGCAGCTAGAGAGGCAAGGTATTTTCCCACCTACCCTGGGAGGGTACCGTCCAAAAAGAGAAACCTGGACCACTGCAGCAGTTTTTCCCACGATGTCTATGAAGGTTTCCACTCAGGCATTGAAACCTTTGCGCAGCGATTGATCTTGAGGGCGCGTACAACAGAGTACCATTGGATTGTTTAATGCTTCAGCATCTTGAATCAAGATAAGTCATTTCCTCCTTAGTTGGATTGCTACAGCCCTCTTCCAACGGAAAGTAGTTTTTAGCTGTGGCAGTTGGACGTCGGAACCAACAACAATATATCCTGGCCTACCACAGGGATCACCATTATCTCCGGCGCTGTTCAACGCCTACACTGTGAGAATCACCAGCGAACAGATCACTAGATCGGGGAGGACATTGTCATATGCCGACGATGTTTTAGTGTATCGTCAAGGTAAGGATAGAGAGGAGGTTGCTGTGGAACTACAAACCGAACTCAATCACATAATTACTTGGTGTGTTGCAGCTGGGGCAATGGTGAACCCAATAAAGGCAACAGTGACATGGTTCTTTTTGAATAATCATATTGTCAACACTCAAACACCAATTGTAAATCTGTGTTCAGAGACTGTGGAAAGAACGCAGGCAATGCATTACCCGGGGATACGTTCTGATCGAAGCCTTGCTTATAATGAGCACATAGACCAGGTGATAACAAAGGCCAAGCGGGGGTTGGCTGCGATGCGGGTGATGACGCAGCAAACTGTGAGCAGCGCCATCTATGTCTTCTATACGAGGGGCTGGTCATGTCTGTTTTTGAGTATGCGATGGCGATCCTGACTCTCAGCCATAAGCAGATAGAAAGGATACAGAACGAAGCTATGCGCATTATTCTTGGATGTACAAGAGATACAGCATGCAGGACGATAACCTTCTTGATTTTCCAACTATTGAAGACAGAATAAACATTTGCAGAGCACGTGCCTACCTCAGAGTTAACGCAAACACACAACATCCACTGCATAGTGAAATTATGAAGGTGAAGGGCAGCAGGTTAAAAAGAGGACGGTCGTGAATGGGTCAAGCCGAAGACATTCTCAACAGGTGTGTTCATTTGAGGACTTAGAACCTGGCGAGGAGTGGGTACAAATGATAACAGATTTCTGTACGCCCTTTTCAGTTTGCATCCAGCTAAACAAAAAATGCAGACAAGAAAATCCGACTGCTGTGGAGGCGGAAGTACAAGCGTTGATATTCGAGAATTCGCTAGACGGTGATGCTGTCATTTACACAGATGGGTGGGTCGTCCGACATGTGAGAAGCTCATAGGCCTTTACGGCTCAGGCCCGAGGGAGAATTGTGAAGGAGGACTCTGGTGCTTTCACTGAAACACAAGTAGCCTGACTATGGAAGTCATGCAGTAAGTAAAGCAATAACATGGCACGAGACACAGACATTCACTAGGGCATGTTTCCTTAGCGACTCAGTGAGCATGCTCAAGAGGATAGAGGTGGGGTGGATCCGAAGAGAATGGTTGCTGTCTCTGGAGCGGTCTCGGCTGGCAAAGATTAGTTTCATCTTCGTGCCAGGGCATGCGGGAGTACAAGGAAATGAGCGGGCTGACAAGCTCGCAGGTGAGGCTACGGTGGAGGGCGGACGCGCCGTGGACCAGGCTGACATTCTGAATGCTCTACGAGAAGTAAGACTTTTGCGAGAACCAAGTGATGACTGTGAATCTACAACCATGGTCAGACTGCAAGAACAGCAAATTAAAAGAGTGTGGCCAAACAAGAACACTACGCAGGAAGCCAAAGAAGATTGATAAACCAACACAGAACTGGTGCCGTTAGCCGCAACACGCTGCGGGATTTGCTGAGGAGGGGATCCGAGCACTTATGGACTGAATGGTTCGATGTGCAATGAGGATGATCTGTCGACTAACTAACTAACTAATGAAAACCGTAAACTGATTAGAGAAATTAGATGTAAACAGCCACACTTTTTGGTCACGTTATGAGAAGAAATAAATTGGAGAACTTGGTGACAACTGGCAAGATCGAGGGGAAGAGAACAAGTGGAGGGCAGAGAAGTAAATACCTGGATGGCTTGGCCACGTTGTATGGTCGAGAGATGATCCACGACTCTGGTGATCGAGTTAGATGGCAAAACATGACCGCCCACGCTTACCGGCATGGCACATGATGATGATGTGTATCGGGATAATAAAAGCGACAAGGTAGAGATAAAAAAAACATAGACACGGTAAGAGTTAATAAATATGGACATGGTAAATAGACAATAAAGATATACATAGGATAAAGATAATAAATACAGACACAGAGTAGAGATAATAAACAGACATATTGTAGTGTTAATTAACGTAGGCATAAATAATATATAGAATACTTTTGTGTTTGCATTCTGGCGGCGGAATTATGCTCAGTGTACCTGTGCGGGCTGTTGGTTCGTCGAGACTCCTGTCTGTTCCACTTTTCACATTGGGCAGTGAGGAGCATTTTGTGTGATATTCACTGACACAGGAACGGAGCATAATGGGGGACGACCCGTTGCCGTAAAGTTGGAACGACTAACTAACTAACTAAGTTACTAACTAACCAACCAACCAACCAACTAACTAACTAACTAAAATATAAAATTTCGGGAAGATACAGACATTTAATGTCTAGAATGTCGTAGGATACAGAGATTTAATATCTAGAATGTCACCAAAATATAGACATTTAATATCTAGAATGTCGTAGGATACAGACATTTAATATCTAGAATATCGTAGGATACAGACATTTAATATCTATAATGTTGTAGGATACAGACATTTAATATCTAGAATGTCGTAGGATACAGACATTTAATATCTAGAATGTCGTAGGATACAGACATTTAATATATAGAATGTCGTAGGATACAGACATTTAATATCTAGAATGTCGTAGGATACAGACATTTAATATCTAGAATGTCACCAAGATATACACATTTAATATCTAGAATGTCGTAGGATACAGACATTTAATATCTAGAATGTCACCAAGATATAGTCATTTAATATCTAGAATGTCGTAGGATACAGACATTTAATATCTAGAATGTCGTAGGATACAGACATTTAATATCTAGAATGCCACCAAGATATAGACATTTAATATCTATAATGTCGTAGGATACAGACATTTAATATCTAGAATATCGTAGGATACAGACATTCAATATCTAGAATGTCACCAAGATATAGACATTTAATATCTATAATGTTGTAGGATACAGACATTTAATATCTAGAATGTCGTAAGATACAGACATTTAATATCTAGAATGTCGTAAGATACAGACATTTAATATCTAGAACAATGGTTCTCAACCGTTGGGGAATTTCCCCCAAGGGGGGAATTTTAGGGTTTTCGGGGTGGGGGGGGGGGGGATTAAAATTATTTCAAGATCGCGTTAATGTAAGAACAGATTTCTTGATATTGTTTTTCCGTCCATGCGTTACGCTTTTGTACTTCTCGCCCTTCTGATTGTCTACCTACAACGTAGGTAGACAATCAATTCACGTTTTATGTAGCCGTCTTGATTTGTTCTAGTATGTGTTATTAAATTTAGCTTCCATTTTTACATATACTGTGTAGGGGCGAGGAGGGGGAGGGAGAGAGAGAGATTTATAGGGAGGAAATACGAAAGGTGGGAATTCCATTCTGAACATATAGTGAAGGGGCGCATGGGCCAAAAAAGGTTGAGAACCACTGATCTAGAATGTCACCACGATACAGACATTTAATATCTAGAATGTCGGCAAGATACAGACATTTAATATCTAGAATGTCGGCAAGATACAGACATTTAATATCTAGAATGTCGCGTGATTTATTGTCCCTTCCTGTCGAAGGCACATAAGCCATTAATCGAGTCAATCCAAACCCTCTAATCTCTTTACCTAACTGTTGTTATTGCCATACCCAGCAGCAGTCGGTATTTCTCTTATCTAAATCGTGTATTTACCTTGTCGAATGGACATAACTTCAAGGCTGCTAACTTGACCCTGATTGCAACGATGATCTGTCGACTAACTAACTAACTAACTAACTTGACCCTTGGAGTTTCCCCCGCGCTGTTTTGAGTACCTAGCCTTTGTTTTGAAATTTAGATAACAGCCACTTTAGTGGCTCGCAAAGGCGTGATGACTGTTTGATGAGAACATACAATTTAAAGTTGTATTCAGATGTAATTAGCTTCCGCCGATGCTGGGATATTATGTACCAGTACAAATTATGTCCCTTATAGGGGACGGCGGGAACATAGAAAACAAAATGTGTACGCCTTCCTACATAACGTTGCAATCAGTGCCGGACTGAGACTAAAGGTATTGGTTGCCAGGAGACACAGCTATATAAAAGGACATTATCTTTTTTTAACATCGTGTTCCCGTAGTTAAATAGAACAATGAAGGCACAAACATGAGATTGCACAGTATATTGTTTGGCACATTTCGCTGTATCTCGTCAAGAGCATACTGCAGAATTTATTCAGTATAAACTAAGATAAATCATTCTCTCTCTCTCTCTCTCTCTCTCTCTCTCTCTCTCTCTCTCTCTCTCTCTCTCTCTCTCTCTCTCTCTCTCTCTCTCACATTTGTCAGTGTACATGTTTGTTTGTGGTGTGTGTGTGTGTGTAGGTGGGTGGGTGGGGGGTCTGTCTGTGGTGTGTATATGGGAGTCTATCTACATGTGGTGTGTGTGTGTGTGTGTGTGTGTGTGTGTGTGTGTGTGTGTGTGTGTGTGTGTGTGTGTGTGTGTGTGTAAAAGGGACCTATTTCGTCATGATCTCACAAGGCTCACTTGCCATCGAGCAAGCTGACACCCTGGCCAGTATGCAGTTGGTTGCAATCAACCCCAGCTTGTATTGACTGTTCGTGATTGTCTGGGAGACAACCATGTTGGCAGATTTATATACTGATCAGGCCTTCAGTTCGCTGCCGTGGCAAAGTTGTTGGGCAAGAAAGCCTACCCACGGGTAGATAGAGTCCCGGACCTTGGGTGGAATCTGTCTAGAGGGAGAAAACTTGACACAAAAACATGCCGAAGTCGGACATACTGACACATGAGGGACATAACTGGGTGTGTCGCACTTCCCCCCACAGAGGGATGAAGAGGAGTATTTCTGTATCAGTGTCATTGGCTGTGTGTGTTATATGTTTGTGTTAGTATCAGTGTCATTGACTCTGTGTGTTATATATTTGTGTTGGTATCAGTGACCGTATGTAGTATATATTTGTGTTGGTATCAGTGACCGTATGTAGTATATATTTGTGTTAGTATCATTGACTGTATGTGTTATATAGTTGTGTTAGTATTCGTGACTGTATGTAGTATATATTTGTGTTAGTATCATTGACTGTATGTGTTATATAGTTGTGTTAGTATCCGTGACTGTATGTAGTATATATTTGTGTTGGTATCAGTGACTGTATGTGTTATATAGTTGTGTTAGTATCCGTGACTGTATGTAGTATATATTTGTGTTAGTATCAGTGACTGTATGTGTTATATATTTGTGTTAGTATCCGTGACTGTATGTAGTATATATTTGTGTTGGTATCAGTGACTGTATGTGTTATATATTTGTGTTAGTATCCGTGACTGTATGTACTATATATTTGTGTTAGTATCCGTGACTGTATGTAGTATATATTTGTGTTATCAGTGACTGTATGTGTTATATAGTTGTGTTAGTATCCGTGACTGTATGTAGTATATATTTGTGTTAGTATCAGTGACTGTATGTGTTATATATTTGTGTTAGTATCCGTGACTGTATGTAGCATATATTTGTGTTGGTATCAGTGACTATATGCAGTATATATTTGTGTTAGTATCCGTGACTGTATGTAGTATATATTTGTGTTGGTATCAGTTACTATATGTGTTATATATTTGTGTTAGTCAGGTATTATATATGTTATATATTTGTGTTAGTATCAGTTACTATATGTGTTATATATTTGTGTTAGTATCAGTTACTATATGTGTTACATATTTGTTTTAGTATCAGTTACTATATGTGTTATATATTTGTGTTAGTATCAGTTACTATATGTGTTATATATTTGTGTTAGTATCAGTTACTATATGTGTTATATATTTGTGTTAGTATCAGTTACTATATGTGGTATATAATTGTGTTAGTATCAGTTACTATATGTGTTATATATTTGTGTTAGTATCAGTTACTATATGTGTTATATATTTGTGTTAGTATCAGTTACTATATGTGTTATATATTTGTGTTAGTATCAGTTACTATATGTGTTATATATTTGTGTTAGTATCAGTTACTATATGTGTTATATATTTGTGTTAGTATCAGTTACTATATGTGTTATATATTTGTGTTAGTATCAGTTACTATATGTGTTATATATTTGTGTTGGTATCAGTGACTATATGTGTTATATATTTGTGTTAGTATCAGTTACGATATGTGTTATATATTTGTGTTAGTATCAGTTACTGTGTGTGTTATACATTATGGGCGGTCATTTGAAACCCGTTCCAATGGCTTTATTACAAAAGCATGAAAGAAACATTAACAGGTGTGGTAGAATTAAACAAAGCATTCATTTTGAATGAATTATGCACCATGGGTTGGTCAGAAGAAGTCGCCGTAGGCATTCAGGCAAGCATCCAATTGCTTAAGTAGGCGGTGAACGCCGTCCGCAAAAAAGGATTGTGGTTGCTCACTGAACCAAGTGTTTACCGCGTTTATTACGTCTGCATCTGTGTGAAAGCCCCTTGGGAGCTTTTTTAGAGGTCCGAACAAATGAAAATCACATGGTGACAAATCAAGACTATAGGTTGGATGTTGCAGAATTTCCCACTTCTTCCTTACTAATGCTTCCTGCACAATCTTTGCGATATGCGGATGAGCATTATCGTGCAACAAAATCATACCACGAGAAAGTATGCCGGGTCGTTTATTCTTGATGGCTTTTTGCAGCTTGGCTAGTGTTTGCAAGTTGACATCAGGTTCTTTAAAGTCGGCCAACAATAGCCCTTCATTGTCAAAATATTCGCTCAGCATAACCTCACCAGCTGAAACCTTTAACTTGAATTTATTGGCTTTTGGTGATCCAGCATGCTTCCATTGCATGCTCTCTCTCTTTTGCTGCTCGGCTCAAAGTGGTGACACCATGATTCATCACCTGCCACTATGCGGAAGAGAAATGCATCACCCTCTACTCTGTAACGCAGCAAGTGGTTCAAACACCATCCCATGCGTTCCTCTTTTTGGTGGCGGGTCAACATCCTTGGTACCCACTGTG
Organism: Cepaea hortensis; assembly: GCA_963921405.1. Classification (NCBI taxonomy): domain Eukaryota; kingdom Metazoa; phylum Mollusca; class Gastropoda; order Stylommatophora; family Helicidae; genus Cepaea; species Cepaea hortensis. Next base: position 12,076,421 of record OY992883.1, on the reverse strand, counting down.
AACACACCTTCCGATATTGCAAGTTCTTACGAACGACCTTTTGAATTGTCCCAAATGACACATGAAATTCTTTCGCTAGCGAACGTATGCTTCGACAACGGTTCATCTGTACATGTTGCATCAATTTTGGTGATTTTTTTTTCTTCTGTTGTAACAATATACTGTTGACCCGGCCATCGAAGATCTGTCATGAACTGACGTCCTTTCCGAAACATTTGTGCCTAGTCTGTCACTGTTGTCTTCGACACACATTTGTTACCATACGCTGCCTGCATTCTTCGATGAATGTCCACTGGTCGACATCCTTCAAGTGAAAGGAGCTTCTTTTGGCGGATTTTGGATCAACCCGGCCATTTTCTCAACGGTCAGAAACAGAACCTATGCAGCATGGAACGATAAGCACTTTTTCTTTTATTCATTGGTCAGTACTTAACACGTGACTATGACGTGATAATGCTCAACGTACGCAATTACGCGCGGTGCGACACGAACGGATTTCAAATGAACGTCCCTTATATTTGTGTTAGTATCAGTGACTGTATGTGGTATATATTTGTGTTAGTATCAGTGACTGTATGTGGTATATATTTGTGTTGGTATCAGTGACTGTATGTGGCATATACTTGTGTTAGTATCAGTGACTGTATGTGGTATATATTTGTGTTGGTATCAGTGACTGTATGTAGTAAATATTTGTGTTGGTATCAGTGACTATATGTAGTATATATTTGTGTTGGTATCAGTGACTATATGTGGTATATATGTGTGTTGGTATCAGTGACTGTATGTGTTATATATTTCTGTTCGTATCGGTGACGGTGTGTGGTATCTATTTTAGCAAACATATGATTCATCTATTCGCTTCATATTATATATAATTCTGCATATTCTTATATATATATATATATATATATATATATATATATATATATATATATATATATATATATATATAGAGAGAGAGAGAGAGAGAGAGAGAGAGAGAGAGAGAGAGAGTCTGTCATGTAGTTGTATCGGTGAGTGTTTGGTGTGTGTGTGTATGTGTGTGTGTTTTGTGTGTGTGTGTGTGTGTTTGGTATGTGTGTGTGTGTTTGTGTGTTCTGAAAAAAGGCTTTGGCCGCTTAGAGACCATTTTGTGACTTGTTTGTGACTAGCCTCATCTTTTTTGTTTTGGTGATTTATGCAGATAAATATATATGCAGGCAATAATTCGTGCAAGCTATTGTTTATGACTTCCGTGTTTCAATTCCAGAGTCAACAAGTAACTGTAAAATCAGTTAATCCCACAATCCCTTGCTTTGCCAAAAATAATATCAACATTAGATGGGTCAACGCCAACAAAGACCCAGCTTGTACTTCGAAAACCAATTTAACAGCCAGGCACTAAATCGAATACACGACATAAATCCGGCAATGAAACGGATCGGATATTTGACTCTGTGAATAGTATTACGTGTTTTTGAGAATTGGTGCTCAAGTGGCGAGAAAGACCCGCATGTTGCCCCAGACAGGAGAATTATGTTCAAGTATTAACTGATTCAGTGTCGAGCAAAAAGCAGGTTTGGACTAAACATCGTACACAATGAAATGAACAAGTATAATAATGTACATTTCCGTGCACTGAGCATTGAAACTGCGTAAGATACCATGAAACAAAACATAACACGATGACCCTAGTCAGGCGATATATCGTCCTTCTGTACAATTGGGAGGTCACATTTGGCGATATATTATCCTTCTGCACTGAATCAGTGATCTGATCGTTCCTTGCCTTGTTCTCTTTCGAGTAGTTAGTCTTAGACTGGTTTTTATTTTCTCCTTTCTGCTCTCCAGGACACACCAGTGCAGTTTTATCTAATTACGAGTGTCCAATATTTACGGAAACAAAAAATAAATTATAATTCGGCCCCTTTCAACCTGCTTCTGCTGCGTCGGTTATAATTGATGTCCGTTTTTGCGTGAGGTTTTATTGTTTTTTACTTTTCTTGTTCTCTTTCGAGTTATTCCTACCCAGGACTGGTTGCATTTTCTCCTCTCTGCCCATAGGGTTCGGTTGAGTCTTACGAGTGTGACTTCTTTCGTCTTCCTTTAGCCCAAGCTGTGTGGCGTTGGTGATCATAGTTGCCCACAGCTAGTGCGTCGCCAACCATTTCTGATACTGATGTTCTTCAATGCCCTTATGTCAAACTGTTCAGCATCTTCTCTTTTTGTCATGTGCTGCAACTCCAGTTATTAGGTACAGAATCACACCTATTCCCATCCCAGCAGTAAACGAATCTGTCCCTCTGTATGCCAAATCCAACTGTATTTACCAATTCACATGCAGGTGCCAGTCTACCTACATCGGCAGAACAGAGAGGCAGTTAAACAACAGGGTGGTCGAACACATACCCAATTTGATTGACTAGATACTACACACAGGTGATGGGAACCTTGTGAAGCCGATACACCACAAACCTCCTGCGTCATCGATTGCACGTTGTTGAAACCGGTCATATGTGATAGAGACAATGCGTTTCGCGTATTGTTTAACGCACAAAATAGTCGCTTGTTAAAGTTTGCAGAAGCCATCATGATTAATCTTCATAGGCCAGTTTTGTGCAAACAAAAAGATATGATAGTCAGTTTAAAATTACCGTGGTAGACAATTGCAATTACTGTGCGAACATGTGTATACTTCAGCCTGAAGGATTTATCTAGTTATTTTACTTTATGTTGTGTGATTTCTGCAGTATGCACTTGACGAGATGCAGCGAAATATGTCAGGGAATAAATCGTGCAATCTATTGTTTGTGTCTTCGTTTTACAAATGAAAGACTCGTATTAACACAAAAATATCCTGAAGCAGAAGCCTGATGTCGGTATGTGATGTGATGGGGCCGTAACATTGTGTAGGCTTGAATACATGGAGGATTGAGTGACCAGCCTTTACCTCTGTTAGCTGAGATGGGGTCGTAACATTGTGTAGGCTTGAATACATGGATGATTGAGTGGCCAGTCTTTACCTCTGTTAGCTGAGATGGGATCGTAACATTGTGTAGGCTTGAATACATGGAGGATTGAGTGACCAGTCTTGTCCTCTGTTAGCTGAGATGGGGCCGTAGCATTGTGTAGGCTTGAATACATGGAGGATTGAGTGACCAGTCTTGTCCTCTGTTAGCTGAGATGGGGCCGTAGCATTGTGTAGGCTTGAATACATGGAAGATTGAGTGACAAGCCTTTACCTCTGTTAGCGGACAACGAAGGTTTGCGTCAGACTACGCTCATGGCATCATCAGTGTACCTATATACGAGGGGGATTCAAATGAAAACCTTAAATGATTTTTGTTTGTTTATGTCTGAATATAGAATCTATTCTGAAAAAGTAAAAAACAAATGTATCATTTGTCGATATAGTCACCACTGCGTTCAATGCAAGTCCTTCAGTGCCGGTATAGTGCTTGGATTCCAGTAGAAACATCAACTCTGGGGTCACTACTCGACGTGCCTGACCCGGTTGTGAACAGTCTGTCACAGAAGTCACGCCGTTTTGAAACGTCCTACTCCACTCATACACTTGCTGGACTGACAAGCATGCATCACCATACTAGACCGTCATTAGCCTATGAATTTCTATAGGTTTCAACCCTTCACTGATAAAAAACGGATAACGAAACAAAAGTGGGGCGACCATCTTGAAATTGCCCTTATGCCGTCACCGTGTTTGTCTGCACCGTGATGTTACATGCTTAACACTCTTGAAATCCTTAACAACAATATTGACAGGTTACAAGACAATGATTTGGTTATTGTAATTTCTGTCACACCTTTAAGGTTTCCGTGTGAAACCCCTTCGTATCAATTACATTAACACGTATGCCACTATATTCAACGGGTCCACATGTCTTCATCTATTGCGATAATTTTATCATTACTGTTGTAAACTAAATGTTTTCAACGTCTCTTTGTCGGGTTGGTTGGTTGGATGGATGGCTGGTTGTTTGTTTTTTTTCCTTCAAAATTGTTGTTAGTTGGTTGCCTGGTTGGTTGATTGGTTGGCTGGCTGGTTGACATACTGACTGGTTTATTGGTTGGCTGGTTGCATTGTCTTTGATTAGTTGGTTGGCTGACTGAGTGGTTGGCGGCTGGCCTGCTGGTTGGTTGGCAGACTGGCTGTTTCATTAGTTGGCTGACTGATTGGTTGGCTGTCTGATTGGTTGGCTGTCTGATTGGTTGGCTGACTGATTGGTTGGCTGTCTGATTGGTTGGCTGACTGATTGGTTGGCTGACTGATTGGTTGGCTGTCTGATTGGTTGGCTGACTGATTGGTTGGCTGTCTTGCTCGTTGGTTGGTAGACTGGCTGATTGATTTATTGGCTGAATGGTTGCTTGGATGGATTTCTGGTTGGTTGGTGGTGTCACTTGTTTTCCTGAGAGGAAGTTGGAATCAACAAGCACATCTTCAAACTTATTATCTGTTGGGATTATTGACTGACTTTTGTCTACACTCCTCTCTTCTGTCTTCCCTTCCATATATCTATTTCTTTCACTCTCTCTCTGTTATTCCTTCAACACATACTCCGACAACAGTTCCTTTCAACAATAAACAAAAGATTTATTAATAAAAACTATGTCTGGTGTATGTATGGATAGTGTCTATGTAGTTGGTATGTTCTTCTAGTGTGGATGCAAGATAAGATGTTGATAGATAGTCTCCGTAATCTTCTCCGGCATATTCAACAGGCCAAAACATCAGATATCAAACACAGAATTAGAACGTTCTCACCCGGTATGATCCGTTCAGCTTGAGTCTTGACTTAATCCAATTCTTGAAAACACAAACAATTGTTCACCACAGTAACACCGTACAGTAATGCGATCACGGTAAGTCCTTTCCGTAGACAGAGTTTTCAGTTTTATGTTGTTATAATCCATCAGTGAAAACACCTCACACCTGTCCACAGTTATTTAACCGTTTTCTGAATATATGTACACTGGTCTAGGGTTCTTCCCTGTTTCGTTTAGGTGAGTACTAAATGAAAATGTTTTATCCTATTTTCTATGCTTGAATAAAGTTTCTTCTCTAAGGTTCACCAAAACCTGTTTTTTTTTTTTTGACATTCGTTAAGTCACCCACTTTGCATTTGCTATAGTGATATACTTTCACTGCACCTGTGAAGTGCCTGATTAAATTAAAATGTCTTTCCTGTATTATCAACACTGCTTTCTCTGTACAAGAGATGTACTGGTTGATCTTCTTTGATAGGTCAGGCTGTGTAGTAGAACCTGGGTAATAAACATTAAATCAGGTGATTTAAGTCTGCCTCATATCACTGTCTATGTGATTATCTTTCTCCAGCCGTAATGAAACAGCCTCCGAAAGAATTACTCTGACATAAACAGCAGAATTCACTAAAGTATAAACTATTCACTAAATAGAAAGCAATAGTAAACCCTACGCACAACCACATATTTCCCTATGCTAATATTAGTGTTACCTTATATATCTATAATTAATGATACTCCAAGCATTGAAATCTATTAGCACACAATCACTTCTATCCCATTTCCCGGGATGATTTCTTTGCTATTTTCAGGAGACATAAATCCAGTTTGCCGTCCCTTTCGGTAGCACACACTAACACAACAATCCCAGTTGCTACTATTTATATTGGGCCTTCCGTTCTTCGTTAGTGTTTGATGTCCATACATCAACAATCGCCTTTGTCGTTCCCCTAACATCAAAAGTTCAGTGAAATCACGTATACGTCCGGGCGCTCCGTTCTCCGCTGTTGAGCTGGTCCTCTGTCCATCGCTCGTTTGCACTTCAAAGCATTCTCCGTTCATTTTCCCGTCGGCCGATACTAGCGGGAGTCACTGCCCTCGGCGCGTACCTGTATCCTATTTTTATATTCGTAGGTCAATGCTCGTGAATTTTATTCCTCCTCGCAGAATGAAGTACACAATTGTTAACCCTTCTCCTTCCTTGTATTTTAATATGTAAGTTATCAAGGAATCATTAAACTGCAGTTTTTTCTGTGACATAGGCCCCCTCTTAAGAGAGTTGACCGCGTCGACTCTTCATCCCTGTAGTTTTGATTCCTATGATACTCCAACTTATTCCTCTTCCTCTGGAGTTGGATGTCTAGATATGAAAATCCGCTCCTACATTCTCCTTACCAGGAATGTATTCCACTGTGAAGTCCTGTTGCAACAACAACGTCCATCACATCCACCGTGCGTTGAGCTTCTCTGAAGTAGCTATTAACATCACGTGTTGATGATATGATTGGATCCTCACATGGATCAACACCTCATCCAGTAGGCGACTTCATAAGCACCCTACCATACTACTCATGACTGAAACTAGTGTTGGCTCATCGCTCCTGTACGTTCAGTCGACCTCCTTTCCACTGGCGTAAGCGATGGTTCACAATACAGACGGATCGTCCCATCCTGATTGTAACACTGCTTCCATGTCCTCTTGGTTTCCCCCGGCTTTGCCTCTGGGGATGTTCCGCCTCGTCCTCGTTGGACCGAGTCGTCTTTCCCAAATCTCCTGGACTTTTGCTTCCAGGACCATCTTGGGCTATATTGTATCTGGTCAGCCAATCTTCGGTTGGAGTCCTGGGTATTTCTCGCCTTTCCCGACGTTACCCACCCCTTCTGAACTTGGTTACCGGTGAAACTTTCACTCTTGTCCTTTCCCTGACTTGTGATTTCCCTCCTCCTGTCGTTGGGTAAATCTGACCTATCACGTACTGTCCCATAGGCCCTCCTATGTTGTACTGGCGATCTCTGGTCTTCGTCTGGACTGGTAACTTTTGTCCCAATGGCTGCCATCACCATAAAGTGCGAAGCTTTTCTCCCGGATCTCTCCTCATATTTCCTAATGAGATGTCTAGGGAGATTTTTCTGCTCTTCCCCGATCCGTATTTTGTAGATGTTCTTTGACACCACCTTTTCCACCGGATAAGGTCCTTTCCATCCTACTTGGAGTATATTGGTCTCTGCTGGACTCCACACTTCCACTTTGTCTTCCTCTTTAAAAGCGATTTTACTCTTAGTCCGCTTGTTGGGTGGTGCGTTCTGGCACTCCGAACAAGACTTCAACCACCGGCGTACATCTCCGGTCATTCCTGGCCAGCAATAATGGCCGGATATTTGCTGCAAGGTCTCTCGGACACCCATATGTCGATTCTCGCCTATGATGTGTCCACTCTGAAGAATGTGAGGACGGTGGGTCTCTGGAACCACCCACTGCTCATGCAGGTTATCTCCCCCCCCCCAGCTCTCCGATAGAGTAGTTGATTCTTCAGATAGTACTGTCCCCGTTCTGGTGGCTCAGCACTTCTTTGCAGCTTCCTGTAGCAAGGATGCAACGTAGTATCCTTCCTCTGGGCAGTATGCAATTCTCCTATCTCCGAGTTGTCGCATAGTGTCTCTGCCTCTTTTTCCTTCCCCTGAGATCCCCTGGTTACTGTTCCCTTTTGGGCTGGCTGTTTCGGCATCCCCAAAAAGACATATTTCGTGCCAATGATCATTGGGAATAGGGAGTCAGCTAATACCGCCGCAGGAATAATGCCCGTGACGTACCTGGATTTAATCTCCACCTTGGCGATTGGCAGCGTCATGGTAACAGCACTCCTCATTGCCGGCTTTAGCTCTATGGTCTCCCCTGTAAGTTGGTCTGGGCTTACTAAGCTGGCGTCTATCACCGCTTCCCCATCCAAACCTGTATCGTAGAGACAAGCAACCTGCTGGCCATTGACTTCAATCAGTTCAACCACAGGTGGTCTCTCTTGGTCCTGAGTGTCTTTCATCTCCTTGACCGTTTCCTTGCCTTCCTCTTTTGATTCCTCGAGGTTGGTTATGCAATTGGCGTCGTTTGCCTTGCATCTGCAGTCCACAGTATTATGTGTTATCGACTGGCAGTGTGTGCACCATGTTCCCTTCCTAGGTTTCCGTGTGTCCTTTGTGTTCCTTTCTCCTTCGCCAACCTCAGCCTTGTCTGTGATCACCGATGTAGGAATCACTTTGCATGCTGCGAAGTAAGAACTTTTAGGTTTCGATCTGCAGTCCTTCGTGTTATGCGATGGTACCTTGCAGAATGAACACCACCTCTCAGACCACGGTCGTTTCGCTTGAGAATTCGAGGTGCTCTGGCTTCCTACCTTCACCTTCTCTGAACTCTCCTCTGTGTGCTTTATATAAGGTTCCATTTTTCCTCCTTCCCAGTTTTTAGGTTTCTTTTTCTCTGGTTTCTCCTGACCTTTGGTTTGTGTACTTAGTTCCTCAGTTTCACCATGGACTTCCACGAATCTTTCCGCCAGCTTATTCACAGCCTCAATCCGTTCCGCCCCTTGTTCTCCCAAGAAGGTTCTGAGAGGTTTCGACATTTGCTTTCGCATCTGGTCGACCACCATCATCTCTTCGAGACTCTCATAATCCCTCTTGAATTCTGCCAAGTCCATCCATTTCTGGAGATAGGATTTCAGCCTTAGACTGTAGGCGGCGAATAGTTCTCCCGGCTCTCGTCTAGACGATCTAAACTTCTTCCTATACGTTTGGGCTGTGACTTCATAATGTTTCATCAAAGCGGCTTTCAATTCCTCATACTGATTTTCCTGTCCTGGTGGTAGGCGTGTGTAGACCTCGTACCCTGAACCACGTAAAGACTGGGATAATTTAAGAGCCCATCTAGTTCTATCCAGTCCCATAGCGACTGCCATGGCCTCGAACCGATCCAAAAACTGGTATATCTTCTCTTTACTTTCATCAAAGACCGCCAAGGGAAACTTCATGGCATGGTAACCCTGCCCAATCATGTGGGTTGCCCCAGGTGAAGATGAACTTCCTTCTGCTGCATCTATTTCACCCTTAGTTTGTGTCTTGAGTTCTAATTCTTTCAAGCGGTATTCATGTTCCATTTCTTGTCTCCTGGCAGTCTGTTCCATTTCCAGTTTCTTGGTCTCCTGGTCCATTTCCAGTCGCTTGGTCTCCTGTTCCAGTTTCTTGGCCTCTTGTTCCATTTCCAAGCGCTTGGTCTCCTGTTCCAGTTTCTTGGCCTCTTGTTCCATTTCCATTCGTTTGGTCTCCACCTCTATTCTTCTCACTTCCAACTCGGCCTTCCGATCTTCTCGTTCCGCTTGACGAATCTCTCGCTCTCTTTCCTGGATGTAATCAGTTAGTTCCGAGCCAGCTAAACCAATTTCCTCCCCGTTGGCCCTTAGTTCTGCTGTAGTTACTTTAGGAGTTGCCATAGTTAAGAATGTAAGTCCGCAAATAGAGTACAGACCCCTCAAGCAATAAAGAAGTCCTTCCTATAAACAGATAATCTACCTAGAACCTATATCATTTATCTATGTCTATTAAATATTCTAAATCTACAACACCACACAGTACATCACAACCACTCTCTCATCCACAAGAGGAGATATAGGATAAAGACTTATGTAGACGTGTGACCGTGTGACTAGGTATGTAATGTGTCTTACCACCTATCCACATTCACTCTGTCTGGAACTTTCTCACTGTAAAGTCACCAGCATTAATGAAATGGTTCTACCATAAATGTAATGGCACCATATATCCAATGGACGTCCTTCCATTAAAAGTCATCAATATATACTTATATTTATTCCAATCCGTATGTCCCAACATGCAGGTACTCCGCTATGCCTGTGCCAATATGCAGGTACCCCTCTATGTATATGCCCTGTTATGCCCAGGTCATATGGGTATTATTTTTCTACCCCGCTCGCTCCACCAATTATGTCACTTGTTTTCCTGAGAGGAAGTTGGAATCAACAAGCACATCTTCAAACTTATTATCTGTTGGGATTATTGACTGACTTTTGTCTACACTCCTCTCTTCTGTCTTCCCTTCCATATATCTATTTCTTTCACTCTCTCTCTGTTATTCCTTCAACACATACTCCGACAACAGTTCCTTTCAACAATAAACAAAAGATTTATTAATAAAAACTATGTCTGGTGTATGTATGGATAGTGTCTATGTAGTTGGTATGTTCTTCTAGTGTGGATGCAAGATAAGATGTTGATAGATAGTCTCCGTAATCTTCTCCGGCATATTCAACAGGCCAAAACATCAGATATCAAACACAGAATTAGAACGTTCTCACCCGGTATGATCCGTTCAGCTTGAGTCTTGACTTAATCCAATTCTTGAAAACACAAACAATTGTTCACCACAGTAACACCGTACAGTAATGCGATCACGGTAAGTCCTTTCCGTAGACAGAGTTTTCAGTTTTATGTTGTTATAATCCATCAGTGAAAACACCTCACACCTGTCCACAGTTATTTAACCGTTTTCTGAATATATGTACACTGGTCTGGGGTTCTTCCCTGTTTCGTTTAGGTGAGTACTAAATGAAAATGTTTTATCCTATTTTCTATGCTTGAATAAAGTTTCTTCTCTAAGGTTCACCAAAACCTGTTTTTTTTTTTTTTGACATTCGTTAAGTCACCCACTTTGCATTTGCTATAGTGATATACTTTCACTGCACCTGTGAAGTGCCTGATTAAATTAAAATGTCTTTCCTGTATTATCAACACTGCTTTCTCTGTACAAGAGATGTACTGGTTGATCTTCTTTGATAGGTCAGGCTGTGTAGTAGAACCTGGGTAATAAACATTAAATCAGGTGATTTAAGTCTGCCTCATATCACTGTCTATGTGATTATCTTTCTCCAGCCGTAATGAAACAGCCTCCGAAAGAATTACTCTGACATAAACAGCAGAATTCACTAAAGTATAAACTATTCACTAAATAGAAAGCAATAGTAAACCCTACGCACAACCACATATTTCCCTATGCTAATATTAGTGTTACCTTATATATCTAGAATTAATGATACTCCAAGCATTGAAATCTATTAGCACACAATCACTTCTATCCCATTTCCCGGGATGATTTCTTTGCTATTTTCAGGAGACATAAATCCAGTTTGCCGTCCCTTTCGGTAGCACACACTAACACAACAATCCCAGTTGCTACTATTTATATTGGGCCTTCCGTTCTTCGTTAGTGTTTGATGTCCATACATCAACAATCGCCTTTGTCGTTCCCGTAACATCAAAAGTTCAGTGAAATCACGTATACGTCCGGGCGCTCCGTTCTCCGCTGTTGAGCTGGTCCTCTGTCCATCGCTCGTTTGCACTTCAAAGCATTCTCCGTTCATTTTCCCGTCGCCCCGATACTAGCGGGAGTCACTGCCCTCGGCGCGTACCTGTATCCTATTTTTATATTCGTAGGTCAATGCTCGTGAATTTTATTCCTCCTCGCAGAATGAAGTACACAATTGTTAACCCTTCTCCTTCCTTGTATTTTAATATGTAAGTTATCAAGGAATCATTAAACTGCAGTTTTTTCTGTGACAGGTGGACTGCCTAGTTGGCTGGCTTGCTGGTTGGTTGATTGATTGGTTGGTCGACTGGCTAGTTGATTGGTTGGTTGATTGACTGGTTGATGGGTTGGTAGACTGGTTGGTTGGTTGGCCGGCTGGTCGTGAATGTTATTGAAGACTAGTTTACTGGTTGATGGATTGATAGACTGGTTGGTTGGTTGGCCGGCTGGTCGTGAATGTAATTAAAGACTATGTTTACTGGTTGGTGGGTTGGTAGCCTGGTTGGTTGGTTGGCCGGCTGGTCGTGAATGTTATTGAAGACTAGGTTTGCTGGTTGATGGGTTGGTATACTGGTTGGTTGGTTGGCCGACTGGTCGTGAATGTTATTGAAGACTAGGTTTGTCTCTGGAATCCGATACCCCGACTGTTAGATCGTCCTTGCCTAGAACAAGGCCAGCGTCTACCGAAGTGAGGTGTGTGTACAGACGTTTCTCTCACCCAGTATTGAAGTGAGGTGTGTGTACAGACATTTCTTCCGCCCAGTATTGAAGTGAGGTGTTTGTACAGACGTTTCTCTTACCCAGAATTGAAGTGAGGTGTGTACAGACGTTACTCTCACTCAGTATTGAAGTGAGGTGTGTGTACAGACGTTTCTCTCGTCCAGTATTGAAGTGAGGTGTGTGTACAGAAGTTTATCTCTCCCAGTTTTGAAGTGAGGTGTGTGTACAGACGTTTCTCCCAGTATTGAAGTGAGGTGTGTGTACAGACGTTTCTCTCGCCCAGTATTGAAGTGGAGTGTGTGTACAGACGTTTCTGTCGCCCAGTATTGAAGTGAGGTGTGTACACACGTTTCTCTCGCCCAGTATTGAAGTGAGGTGTGTGTACAGACGTTTCTATCACCCAGTATTGAAATGAGGTGTTTGTACAGACGTTTCTCTCGCCTAGTATTGAAGTGTGGTGTGTGTACAGACGTTTCTCTCACCCAGTATTGAAGTGAGGTGTGTGTACAGCCGTTCCTGTCGCCCAGTATTGAAGTGAGGTGTGTGTACAAACGTTTTTCCCACCCAGTATTGAAGTGAGGTGTGTGTACAGACATTTCTCTCGCTCAGCATTGAAGTGAGGTGTGTGTACAGATGTTTCTCTCGCTCAGTATTGAAGTGAGGTGTGTGTACAGACGTTTCTCCTACCCAGTATTGAAGTGAGGTGTGTACAGACGTTTCTCTCGTCCAGTATTGAAGTGAGGTGTGTGTACAGAAGTTTATCTCGCCCAGTTTTGAAGTGAGGTGTGTGTACAGACGTTTCTCCCAGTATTGAAGTGAGGTGTGTACAGACGTTTCTCTCGCCCAGTATTGAAGTGAGGTGTGTACAGACGTTTCTCTCGCCCAGTATTGAAGTGAGGTGTGTGTACAGACGTTTCTATCGCCCAGTATTGAAGTGAGGTGTTTGTACAGACGTTTCTCTCGCCCAGTATTGAAGTATAGTGTGTGTACAGACGTTTCTCTCACCCACTATTGAAGTGAGGTATGTGTACAGACGTTTCTCTCACCCAGTATTTAAGTGAGGTGTGTGTACAGACGTTTCTCTCACCCAGTATTGAAGTGAGGTGTGTGTACAGACATTTATCTCACCCAGTATTGAAGTGAGGTGTGTGTACAGACGTTTCTCTCACCCAGTATTGAAGTGAAGTGTGTGTAAAGACGTTTCTCTCACCCAGTATAGAAGTGAGGTGTGTGTACAGATGTTTCTCTCACCCAGTATTGAAGTGAGGTGTGTGTACAGACGTTTCTCTCACCCAGTATTGAAGTGAGGTGTGTGTACAGACGTTTCTCTCGCCCGGTATTGAAGTGAAGTGTGTGTACAGACGTTTCTCTCTCCCAGTATTGAAGTGAGGTGTGTGCACAGACGTTTCTCTCACCCAGTATTTAAGTGAGGTGTGTGTACAGACGTTTCTCTCACCCAGTATTGAAGTGAGGTGTGTGTACAGGCGTTTCTCTCACCTACTATTTAAGTGTGGTGTGTGTACAGACGTTTCTCTCGCCCAGTATTGAAGTGAAGTGTGTGTACAGATGTTTCTCTCGCCCACTATTTAAGTGAGGTGTGTTGACAGACGTTTCTCTCGTCCAGTATTGAAGTGAAGTGTGTGGGCAGACGTTTCTCTCGCCCAGTAGTAAAGTGAGGTGTGTGTACAGACGTTTCTCTCGCCCAGTATTGAAGTGAGGTCTGTACAGACGTTTCTCCCGCCCAGTATTGAAGTGAGGTGTGTGTACAGACGTTTCTCCCTCCCAGTATTGAAGTGAGGTGTGTGCACAGACGTTTCTCTCACCCAGTATTTAAGTTAGGTGTGTGTACAGACGTTTCTCTCACCCAGTATTGAAGTGAGGTGTGTGTACAGGCGTTTCTCTCACCCACTATTTAAGTGTGGTGTGTGTACAGACGTTTCTCTCGCCCAGTATTGAAGTGAAGTGTGTGTACAGATGTTTCTCTCGCCCACTATTTAAGTGAGGTGTGTTGACAGACGTTTCTCTCGTCCAGTATTGAAGTGAAGTGTGTGGGCAGACGTTTCTCTCGCCCAGTAGTAAAGTGAGGTGTGTGTACAGACGTTTCTCTCGCCCAGTATTGAAGTGAGGTGTGTACAGACGTTTCTCCCGCCCAGTATTGAAGTGAGGTGTGTGTACAGACGTTTCTCCCTCCCAGTATTGAAGTGAGGTGTGTGTACATACGTTTCTCCCTCCCAGTATTGAAGTGAGGTGAGTGTACATACGTTTCTCTCAGCCAGTATTGAAGTGAGGTGTGTGTATATACGTTTCTCTCACCCAGTATTGAAGTGAGGTGTGTGTACATACGTTTCTCTCACCCAGTATTGAAGTGAGGTGTGTGTACATACGTTTCTCTCAGCCAGTATTGAAGTGAGGTGTGTGTACAGACGTTTCTCTCACCCAGTATTGAAGTGAGGTGTGTGTACATACGTTTCTCCCTCCCAGTATTGAAGTGAGGTGTGTGTATATACGTTTCTCTCACCCAGTATTGAAGTGAGGTGTGTGTATATACGTTTCTCTCACCCAGTATTGAAGTGAGGTGTGTGTACATACGTTTCTCCCTCCCAGTATTGAAGTGAGGTGTGTGTATATACGTTTCTCTCACCCAGTATTGAAGTGAGGTGTGTGTACATACGTTTCTCCCTCCCAGTATTGAAGTGAGGTGTGTGTATATACGTTTCTCTCACCCAGTATTGAAGTGAGGTGTGTGCACATACGTTTCTCTCACCCAGTATTGAAGTACCATCACCATAAAGGTTATGATGCAGAGATCCACTTCCACTCTCCAAGCTGAGACACCCGTTGGGTGTGCAGTACTGGTACTGCAATGTCACCTGTGGGGAGGCACAAAGCAGGTTGGCAGGCAACCGAATACATCACGAAACAAACTCATTCAAAATGACATGAACGAAGTGGACAGATAAGCGTTTGAATGCAATATTTGCGTTGTCAGATAAGTGTCCCAGTTTCTCGAGTGTTATTTTTCGTTGCTTTGCTGTGTCTTCTTCTCACTGCGGTGTTCACGTCAATTGTTAATTACACAGATCGAGAATATGGGCCATGACGAGAGGCTGACATGTGTGTTGCTTATCTGCGAAATATTAGTTAAATAAAATGCGGGCAGCACGAGTCGACGATAATAACTGAACGCTCGATATACGAGGGAAGTCAATAAGTAAGTCACATATGGCTGTAGAAAAATAACTAAATATGATAACAACTTGAAACCAGTTTATTTGTATACATACATTGTCCCTTTATTTCTCAACAAAATTTACACCAACATTGATGCACTTATTCCATCGTTTTATCAGTCCTCCCAAACCGGCTGCATACAACTGCGTGCTATGTTTTCTAAACCACGTTTTCACTCCACATTCAACTTCGGCGTCATTCGCGATATATCTCCCACAAGGGTGGGTTTTCAGTGGACCAAAAAGGTGGAAATCGCTTGGGGCTAAGTCGGGGCTGTATGGTGGTTGTTCCAGAACTTCCCACCTTAGTTGGTTAATTTTCTCCTGAGTTAATCGAGCCGTATGTGGTCTGGCATTGTCATGAAGAAGCAATACTCCTGTAGTCAGCAGTCCTGGGCGTTTTCTTCGATCATGCATTATGCTGTATGCTAAACCATATCAGCACCCTATTGCAGATGCTACAGGGTTTATCGTTACTCGCCTGTCCCCTCTAATCATCTCCTCCACCGCTGCACGGGTGCTTCTGTTGCAATCTCAATAGGGCGACCAGATCGGATTTCATCAACAATTTTAGAGCGTCCTTGAGAAAATGTTTCTACCCAGCAATGCACCGCTTTACGGGACAAACATTTGTCAGCATAAACAGAAAGCGTTTCCTTATGAATGTTCTTTGCAGGCAGTCCTTTTGTCCACAAAAAAAAAAAAAAAAAAAAAACGCACAACAGCACGTTGCTCTTTGGTTGTACACTCCGTAAATACAGTCGCCATTTTGTTTATGCGCTGCGCATGCGCATGATACACCTAACGCCACCTGATGAACGGGAATATAAAGTTCAATGTTGCTATCACCTCATGACACCTGCAGAAAACACCAACTACATTTACCTGCCATCCCACAAAACTGTGTGACTTTCTTATTGATTCGCCCTCGTAGAATGCCGTGCCACATAAGATTGAACTCACTTATTTGTTTCTCACACAGGCTTGCCCGTAGTCAGGGATTGGCTCTTTCGTTTAGTAATGAAAATAAATGTTGGTTGCATGTCCTTTATAGGGCGCCGCAATCAACCCCAGCATTATTTTCCTGCTTGTGATTTACAAGGCAATTTATTACGTTCGGGAGTTTGCCGTTACTTTCTGAACGACCGACGCGCATACCATGGAGATCAGCGCAGATCGTCTGCAAGTTGATTTCAAACCCTCAACTCGGTGTGTCGGGCAGTTGCGAAACAGGTTTACAGCCCCTAAGCCACATCTTCGATGTTTACAGGTGATGTGCAAACACATGTCCTGAAGCGGGAGCGTCTTATGGCTCTCTGATGTGATGGGGTCATGAAATCTGGTAGACTTGAGTGTACGGAAGTATATATGATGGGTTCATGACATCTGGTAGGCTTGAGTGCACGGAAGCCACGTGACATAACCGTGGCAAGAAGACAGACTTAGTCCAGGACTGTTGATCGTGGGGGTAGCGATCCATGACCGTCCACGCTTTATGATGCTTATGTTGATGATAATGATGATGATGAAAGTGTATGATGCAACGATGATACTCTGAATTAAACTGAACCGTACTGAAGAAGACATAGTGGTGCAGCGATTCAAATATTTGCTTACCAGAATAATGGTCCAAATTCAGTCTGAAATAGAGACGGGTTTGTTGTTACAACCGAATGGATATGAACGCTTACTCTTAATCACTTCCGGTGCTAACGGCGGGGTAGTGGGATCCCTCCATATATCGGTCAGTTCAACTACAACGTCGATTTCTCGTTTAGAAAGCAATGGCAAACTATCAAATGTAAAAATGCCTAGTGCTGTAAAAATTGAGTGGACGCCGTAATAACACGAATACACGATCGACTTAAAACAGCAGTAAGTCAAATATTCTTCGCTGCTGACCCATTGATCAGATATAAAACCACCCCGATGCCTACTCCTGTGAAAGCACCATTGTCTGCGTACACCAGATCAAAATATATTTACAATTCCAGTGTGAGTGTCAAGCACTCTTACATAGGTAGAATGGAAAGACAATTAGCAAATCGAGTAGCTCATTATTCCGTGCTCTAGATTATTTGAAGCCTGAAACCTTACATTACGAATGATTGGGACTACCTTGATTTTTGCTTTGGCAGTAAGCTTCATGTTCTCACAGACACTTTTTATTAATTGGTTGATTTATTAATCATGTTTGTGTGTGAGAGAGAGAGCATGAGAGAATGAAAACGGGGTGAGGGGCGGGGAAGAACGAGCGCATTTTATTTTCAAAGGGTAACCAATTAATCACGCATACCCGGCCATTGTAACCATTCATCTTTCGCATATAATCTGTTGTGTGTGTGTTATTTACCTAGAACAAAAACATTGACAAATGAATGCTGAGAATATAAACAATGTATATTACCATGTTATGAGACAGGCAGGCAGGCAGGCAGGCAGACACATACATTTACACACACACTGACACTCACACATGCATAAACACAAATATACATATCTACATACACCTTCATACATACATACATCATTTACACAAACACTCAGAATTATATACCTGCTAACAATAACACACACAAACACACATCCTCACACACACGCACGAACGCACGCACACACACACACACACACACACACGTACGCACACACACATACACACACACATATATATTCATATTCACAATCACAAACACACTAACAAACATTCACTCATACTTTATCTCTCTCTCCCCCTCTCATCCTCTCTAACGCTCATATTCCTCCCTTCCCCTCTCTCTGTCTCTGTCTGTTTCTCTCTCTCTCTCTCTCTCTCTCTCTCTCTCTCTCTCTCTCTTTCTGTGTGTGTGTGTGTGTGTCACTCCCACATGCTCATACATACATACATAATGAGAGAGAGAGAGAGAGAGAGAGAGAGAGAGAGAGAGAGAGAGAGAGAGAGAGAGAGAGGAGAGAATAGATGATCTCATTAACCTCCACATATAAAAGACAGGCGGCACCGAAAGTATATGGTCCTCCCTCATTTGGGCCCATGCATTCTAACAGCTCATCGAACCCACACCTCACCGATACCCGTTGCTCTTTCCCCCAGGAACTATCTGGCTGGCATCCGAAACGACAGCGAGGTCCACAGGAGGCCCCAGGTGCTGACCCCTGATGGGCTGGGTCTGGACATAATCATGTTTGGTCTGGATTCGACGTCACACCTGGCGTGGCAGAGACATTTGCCCAAGTCCAGGGACTACTTCGTGTCTGTTCTCAATGGTACAGAGATGGAGGTTTGTATCTTAGTTGAATACTTAGTCACACTTTTGTAGAGCACTTGTAATTTAGACTTGACACTTAGAATCAGACAACTATCTAAGTATAAATTAGTCACACTTTTGTAGATAATTGGTAATTTAGACTTGAGACTTACAATCATACAAACTGTCTAAGTATAAATTGCCAGGGCGCGATTATAGGCATATTTGATGGCGGCACTAGCCAGGCGGCTTTTATTCCTCAGGCTCAAAGACCCCTCTGCCATACACCGCAAGGTACTATATTGGCAGTAAATGACAGTTTTGACAGTTCATGGATTGGCGCTCTCATAGTAGTTAAGGCGCCAATTGTAAGTTCATAGCGCATTGATGGATATTTTGGTAGTACCCTGGTTCTCATGGCGTCATTGATAATTATTGTTGGGCTTAATACTAGCTTTCAGAGCACCACTGTAACTTGATATTGGTGCGCTCTTATAATCTTGTTCAAGTCGCCCTTATGATTGGTTTTATTTTCAGAAACCCCAATCACGGCCGTGGTTATTATTAATCATCATCATCATCATCATCATCATTGTCATATATTTTTGAAGGGAGTGGGAGATCACTGTAGTGCATGCCCCATCTCTAACAAAAGAAGTAGAGCCCCATCCTCTTCTATCTTCAATAACCCCAGAATATGAACCTTGAGTTATCTGCAGGCCTCGTTCTATTAAGTATGTCTAGGAGATATAGATTATGGCCCTGGTGAGAATGGTAATTACTAACTGGGAATCTGCCCCTTCTCCAATGATTCTGATAGCTCTGGAGCCCCCTTATTGGTTATCAAATCTGAGGAAAGTCTGGAGAATTTTCTCAGCCTGATTTAGATGAAGAAAACATGGATGTTGAGCAGTTGATAGATCTAGAGTCTTCTATCCCCCATTTTTAGTACGTCATTATGAGTTAATTTATTTTTAAACAATCAAACACATAATCAATCACATTAGATTCTGACAACATGATGTACAAAGAATTTGTTGACTCACAGATAGGTTTGAACTGATAAATTAACAGAAGGTCAATTCATGTTAATCATTTATTGACTGGGCCTGAGCCTTCTGGCCAGTACATACATCTCTATTGTGATTTACACAAGATAATAGAAAGGTTGCACATTGGACCATTTACCCAGACAATCAATCAAGCATCAATGCATGAGATGTCAACAAGTGTGAAACATAGTAAACATTTTGATGTTGTACATATTAAGTGTGATGGTGATGAATCCACAATTAACTATCAGTTTCCTGAAATTGGGTGTGGTGTGTACCAATGAGAAAAGTAACCTGGTGACTGGAAGATTAGGTAAGCCAGGGTCCATTGACTGATGGATCCACTTCAGGTATGCCTGTATAGCTCCACTGAAGGCCTCCCCATGCTCTGCTCATGGCCAAGTCATCCTCCATCTCACTTGTGGTTCATCTCTTTCTCTCGGCTTCCCTCTCTCAGGTCTGATTTAGGTGGTTAGTTTGCTGATGTGTTGGGTGGTTGTTGGTATGTAGCCACCAAGATCACTGATGAATATTCACATAAATATATACCATCTTCCCAATACAATAATAAGAAGTAGGTCGGAAGAATCTAAATTCCTGAAGTAGGAACTAGTCCCCCTCCCCTCCTGTTCTCTCTAAGCTAGTGTTGGGTTAATTTGGGGTGGTCAGAGTTTATCACACGGTGTACGCCTTGTATCAACTTGTTCCTGCTGTATGTAAGTTCTCATTTGACCTGGGGTCAGTGAACGTGTACAGTAAGACATTGACAAGAGTGAGAATATGTCAAGATGCATGTAAATAAATGACATACATTTATAACATTTCTTCCACTAAATGGTGTTTATAATATGTATAAATAATTCTCTGTGTTTTCCCAATTAACTAACTTCTTCTTCTTCTTGTGTCTAATAACTCTCTCCCATTATCTGTTGTTGTGATGTTGAGTGTTGGGTTGTGTGGTAATGAGTGGTGTTGAGTTTTAAGTTATGTTGAGTAATGAGTTAAGTTCACTGCGCATGATGGTGTTCCGCAAAGCACAACTTTCTCATGTATTGCAGTTCATAAGTGCTCTTATCTAATTAAAATTTGACATAAATATAAATATTTATTCCGTCAAACTCTATTGATTCAATAGATGAAGGAGAAAGGAAAGATTGATTTCTCTTTCAGCTTTCTAGATTGTAAATAGGCATAGATAAGTCTGTTTTAGAACAAGGCACTTATTCTAGTACACGAACTGTCATTTCAGCTGTAGGTAGTGATAGCATCTTTTATCAGTGTTTCTGGTGAAATGCACAAGATTACTTTAGAATCATCACTCCTCACAGTTGTTTAGAATAGAATGTAGTAGTATAATGCACTTCTTAAAGTTAATAATTATCTCTAAGAATATCAGAGATTGCAATCGAAGAGAGTATTGGAGAGTCATTTTGCCCGGGAACGGCTCTGCGTCGTTAGAATCTACAGTCGAGCATTTTTATATTTCAGAGGTTTTAATTAATAATAATACATTTCAATTGACATTACAAACACGGTTTACCATTACTTGATACCTGATACATCGGGTTCTTAGTCTAATCTCGGGACTAACAAGCTCACCCGAAATTCAGACATTCTGCCTCCTCTATTTGAAAATTTGGTCACACAATTTCTGACGTCTATTCGCCAGGCATGTTTTCGCAGGAGTGCGCTGCTTATCATAATCTATACCGGCGTTGGCGCGAAAGCCGTGTCACGTGTCTGTCCCGTCCAATGGTTTTTTAAGCCTAGGCTGATGAAATCTTTCTAAGAATCACGTCATCTGTCACTTGTTCAGTTCCAGTTTCGATGTTAAGTTTTAAGTCCTAGTCTCCGTTTGCGGTTGTGAAGTCAATTTCTTTTAATGTTGTTTCCTCTTTTTGCGGCAGGTGTTGGTAAATGAATAATGGTGGTTAGCGTTATGCCACAATCATCATCATCATCATCATCATCATCATCATTTTCTCCTCCTCCTCCTCTTCTTCTTCTTCTTCTTCTTCTTCTTCTTCTTCTTCTTCTTCTTCTTCTTCTTCTTCTTCCGCTGCTGCTGCTGCTGCTGCTGCTGCTCCTCCTCCTCCTCCTCCTCCTCCTTCTTCTTCTTCTTCTTCTTCTTCTTCTTCTTCTTCTTCTTCTTCTTCTTCTTCTTCTTCTTCTTCTTCTTCTTCTTCTTCTTCTTCTTCTTCTTCTTCTTCCACGTCCTCGTCGTCGTCTTGGTCGTTTTTCTTTTCTTGGCTTGTTCATGTCATTGAGTGACTTGACTTATAGCTGTCGACATATCGCTATTATTGTTGGTTAAATGTTGCTCTTTCATTCTGTACAATCCATAACAACTGACTGCTTAACACAACTCAACACTTATTTGATAACGCAACACAGGCTCAGTTTTATACACGCTTTTGTCCTATGAAATCCTATAAAATTAACATTGTCATCTACGCAATCATATTTGCTGCTTGCTGGCTTGCTTGCTTGTGTTCATTGGCTTGAGCTCCAACGCAAAGTCCTGTATGTCGGATGAAGGCATCCTGTTGTCCAACATCAGTGTGATGTCATACAGGACCTGAGGTTTGCGTGAGTATCCGTTGTCCCATGTCTGGCTTATTGGTGTGCAGACTGGTGGTTCCTCGCCGTACAGGCAGACACTCTCCGACTTCGGAGGAATCGGCGATCCTATTGACTTCAGCCAGGACCCCGAAGGGACCTATTGCCCAGGACGCTCGGCGAGGACACGTCAATAGGTCTTGGCCAGTATATAACCCGGCCCTGGTGCCTTGGAAACACCTCTGCGTCCCTAATCATATTTAAATACGATTATTCTAAAATAGCTAAGATCACTAGCGGCACAAATCACGGCCATTGCCATCTTCACAATGTGGTGTGTCCACCTCGAATCACAACCACAGCTCGAATCTATTTCCCAGTCACCTTCGCGGATATTCTTTCCGTTTCAGTGACTACTCGGCATGGGCCACGCAGATCATGATAGGCGTTTTTCACGCGCTTAGGGGTGACTATATTTTATTATACCATGACTATTAAATTGAGTCATGGCATAAATAAGTCACACATTTGTAAGCCGCTAATTTGACTTCATACTTAGAATCAGAAATTCTTTGTAAGCATACATAAATCTTGTTTTTTTGTTGTTTGTCCATCAAGAATGATGACGACCATTCATTTCATTAAGTGGGATTGCAAATATGGAGCCGTGAGTTCTACGATGGTTGATAAGTCGATTTTTAGCTCGAAATGTTCTTTGACAGTGTGGGCAAAGAATGTTTGACGTTCGAGGAGGAGGATCTCCTGCAGTGGTTGTTCTGTCCAGCCTTTAGCATTCAAGCATACATAAATAATACATTTATAGATCGCTAGTAAAGTACAATGCGCAGGATCTGCAACAATTAGTAGATGTGATTGTTGGACACAGTGAGCAACTGGGGTTAGAATTAAATTGTAAAAAGATACAGGTTATGGTCGTCACTAGGATGTAATATACAAGTAAATGGGAATATTTTTCAACAAGTGAATCGATACAATTATCTCGGAACAGTCATAGGATCTGATGGGAGATGCCCTGAAGATATTAGAACAAGAATCGCCATGGCGAAAGTAGCCTTTAGCAAGATGAAAAACTTTCTGACCAATAAAATGATGTCAATTGAAACGAGAAAAAGAGTGTTGAGGGAATACATAGAGCCTGTTCTTTTGTCTGGATGTGAAACTTGGACAATGTGCAGTCAAGATGAAAAACATCTGATGGCTGCAGAAATGTGGTTTCTGAGGAAAATGCAAAGAATACCATGGACAGATAGAAAAACCAATGACCAAGTACTACAGGAGACAAATGAAACTCGTAAATTGATTAGAGAAATTAGACGTAGACAGTCAAAATGTTTTGGACATCTTATGAGAAGAAATGGATTGGAGAACTTAGTGACAACTGGCAAGATCGAAGGGAAGAGACCGAGAGGAAGACCGAGAGGAAAATACCTGGATGGCTTCGCCACATGGCATGGACGAGACAGGAACACTGAGCTGATCCGCGACTCTGGTGATCGAGTGAAATGGCGAGTCATGACCGCCCACGCTTTCCGGCATGGCACATGATTGATTGATTGAGTAAAGTAAACTTATGTCTAAGATCAGACAACTATCGTAAGTATAAATAAATCACATTTGTTTAGATCGTCGGTAATTTAGACATGACATGTAGAATCAGTTATTCTAAGTATAAATAAATCACACGTGTGTAGATCACTGGTAAAATAGACTTGATACCTAGAATCAGACTAGTATAAATAACCCAACATTTGTAGACGGCTGTCGGTGTTGATTTGCCACCTAGAATCAGAACATATAAATAAGTATAAATAAATCACACACATAAGTAGATGGCCGGTAGTATAGACTTGACACTTGGGATCAGACAAGATGTGTAGTTATAGCTAAATCACACTATGATTACCAATGATGGCATAGAGTCGACACTTGAAGTCAAAGTCTAACAAAACCACCTATTTCTATTTATAATCTTATATATAAATTGCGATCTCCGTCTGTCTGTCTGTCTGTCTGTCTGTCTGTCTGTATGTATGTCTGTATGTCCGTATGTCCTTTATGCGCTCGCGAACGGCCCATCCGATTGAGATGAAATTTTCTACACGTCTTCTTTTCATTCCAGTACAGCCCACTGTCATATTTTTTTAGTGTGAAATCGGCTGCTTACCCAATATTATTTCATTTTTCATTTTTCATCATAATTTCATATATCTCAGGGGACTTAACTCTGTAAAAGTTATTTCAAGGGGCATAACTTTTCTGTATAACTTATAGTCATATTGTGGCATCGTTTTCAAAGGTTTATAAACTCTTTGTCCATAGTTATGTACCGGCATATGAGTTATAATAAATAATGATTCAATCTGTAAGGCATTTTCAAAGTTTTCATAAAAATAATGCACAATGCATAACATTGTAACTCATCTTTTTTTGCTTAAGAAGTTACTGTAGTCATGCAGGTGATTAGAAAGCGTTTTCATTAAAAATAATGGATGGTGTGTGGAAGGGCATTTTTTTTAAGTTACTTTTTTTGTTGTATGAATTTAATGAGACGCTACCCGCCAGGAGCTGGGCGAAGCCACGCCGGGTCAGATAGATAGACAGACCCACCTTTTCGCTGCAGTTGTCTACTCCTCCTTTTCCTTCTTCTGCTGATGCTGCTGCCGCCGCTCCATTTACCCAAGTTAATTGTTGGGGGAAGATGTAAAGATCTTTCAAGTGCTCTTTCTAATGCTTTTTGTAAGTTGGTCTTCGTTTATCTAAGGTTGTTCTAACTGCAACCAATAAATGATTAGACAGACAGGCAGACAGACAGACAGAGAGGGAGGGACGGACAGACAGACAGACAGACAGACAGACAGACAGACAGACAGACAGACAGACAGATAGTCGGTAACGGGAACGGGAACTTATATGACTACTTATATGAATTAAATGAGATGCTCCCCACCAAGGACTGGGCGATGCCGGGTCAGACAGACAGACAGACAGACAGACAGTCGGTAACGGGAACGTGAGCTTATATGACTACTTATATGAATTAAATGAGATGCTCCCCACCAAGGGCTGGGCGAAGCCGGGCCGGGTCAGCTAGTAGCGTATATTTGACACTGATAATAGACCATGCTATCTAATGTTTCAGAAATATAGAAGATACGAAAGGAATCACCACTGGGGGACGCAACATCAATAATATTAGATAAGAGAATGATACAGTATTGATTGCAGGCAATTAGCAGGATCTGTAACATTTAGTAGACGCGGCTGTTGCACACAGTGAACTACTTGGGTTAGAATTAAATCGTAAGAAGTCACCGATTGTGGTCGTCGCTGGGAAGAAAGACATCATCATCATTAAGTGCCCTGCCAGCTGGCGTAGGCGTTCATGGCTCTACACAGATCTCGGTCTTTGGTGTTATGGATCTACTTTGCTGATGATATTCCTCCATGCCACCGTCTCAGTCTGTCCAGCATCATTTCTCTTGGTCTGCCTCTGCCTCTCTTCCCCTCGATCTTTCCCGCTGTCACGATGTTCTCCAATGCCTCTCTTCTCGTCACATGAGGTCCTCTAAAAGTACTGTGTCCTCTAAAAGTACTGGAGAGTTTTGGTCATAGACCATAACATTTTTCTTTTTTTTTTTTAAATTCGCATATCCCTTTACAGGACATCGCTGTCAACAGCAGCATCTTTCAGCTGTCTGTTGATTTCTTGGCAAGATTACGCTCAGTAGTTTGCCATTGCTTTCTGAGCGGCCGGCTCAGTTATCCCGCAAGTCACCAGCGGGGGACGAACGGCTCCCAGTTCTCGCCCGCTACGAGACTCTGCGTGACAAACGGGATTACGGAGAAAGTGGTGTAACCCCTCGGCCAGAGAGACCGGCTGACCATAACTTTATGAAGGAAAAATCCCAACTGCATCTCCACGTGGTAGAGGATGGAAACACAACACGGTGTGGCTAACACAGCTCTGGGGACCGAGTATCCACCGGAATAAGTGGACAACTCTGCAGCCGAGCAGAACAGGAAACTCACTTGTCCTGACAGTCGGAAATGACTGTCAAAGGTAGAGGTAAAAGACCACCATGTGGATGTGTAAGACAAGGGGAAACCACCACATTATCTTCCCAAGACTTCATGAATAGTCACATATTAGAGGCAGTGAAGGACGTTAATGACTGTCTTTGGACATGGTCGTCCGGTAGGGACAGTCATGAGCCACAGGTGACACCAGACCGTCATCCAGCTACTGATGCAGAAAGACATACCACAATGTAATACACAGGTAAATGGGAATATTTTTAACCAAGTGAATCGACACAACTATCTCGGAACAGTCATAACTTCTGATGGGGGGTGCCTTGAAGAGGTTAAAAATAGAATTGCCATGCAAGATGAAAAACATACTAATAAATAAAAAGATGTCAATTGCAACGAGAAAAATAATGTGGAGGTGATACATAGAACTTGTACTTTTGTATGGATGTGAAGCGTGGACAATGGGCAGATAAGCTGAAAAGCATCTAATGGCTGTAGAAATGTGGTTTCTTAGAAAATTGCAAAGGAACCAATGACCAAGTCCTCCAAGAAACACATCAAAAACCGTAAACTGAGAAATTAGACGTAGACAGTCACAATATATTTTTGGACACGTTATGAGAAGAAATAGATAGGAAAACTTGATGACAACTGGCAAGACCGAGAGGAAGAGAACAAGGGGAAGGCAAAGAATTAAATACCTTGATTGCTTGGCCGAGAAGAGAACACTGGGCTGATCCACGACTCTGGTGATCGAGTGAGATGGCGAAACATGTCCGCCCACGCTTATCAGCATGGCAATGATGATGAATAGTGTTTATTTTAAAATTGAGTCAAATAATGAGGCTTCTTTTCAAACTGGGTGAAATGATGTTTCTTTTTTAAATTGAGTGAAATCATCTTTCTTTTTTAAACTGTGTAAAATAATGACGTTTCTTTTTTTTTAAACAGAGTGAAATAATGACGTTTCTTTTTTAACCTTAGCAAAATAATGACTTTTTTTTTTAAACTGAGTAACATAATGACGTTTTAACGGGGTAAACTAACGAATTTTTTTTTTTTTTGCTGAGTAAAATAATGACGTATCGTTTTTAAAATGAGTAAAATAATGACGTTTTAGTTTTAAACTGAACGAATTAATGACGTTTCTTTTTAAACCGAGTGAAAAAATGACGATTTCTTTCTAAAGAAAGTAAAATAATGACGTTTCTTTTTAAACTGAAGGAAATAATGACATTGCTTTTTAAACCGAGTGAAATAATGATGTTTAACTAAGTTAAACTAAGTTAAGTTTGAAATAATGATGATTTCTTTTTAAGCTGAGTGAAATAATGACGCTTCTTTTTAAACTGAAGGAAATAATGACATTTCTTTTTAAACCGAATGAAATAATGGCGATTTATTTTTAAACGGAGTGAAATATTGACATTTCATTTTAAACAGAGTGAAATAATGACGTTTCTTTTTTAAACTGAGGGAAATAATGACGTTTCTTTTTAAACTGGGTGAAATAATGGCGTTTCTTTTTTAAACAGGGAAATAATGACGTTTCTTTTTAAACTGAGTGAAATAATGACGTTTCTTTCAAGGGTTACAACATTCTCGGAGACGGCACCCCTGCTGCCATCATGCCAATCTTGTTGGGGTACAGAGAAGAGGAGCTGCACGAGGCACGCAAAGGCTACAAAGGGGCCAAGTCTGTGGACGATTTTCCATGGGTCTGGAATCACTTCAAGACTGCGGGGTATGCCACAACCTGGGCCGAAGACGACGCCCATCTGGGAACATTTCAGTACAGACTGATGGGTGAGTGTCTTCCTAGGACCAGTTTTTAAGGTAGTTGCATATCCTTTACAGAACGTAGCAGCCAACTCCAGCATTTTTTGTACATTCAGTAGGTTGACATTACTTTCTGAACGACCGACACTCATACCATTGTATGGAATACCAACGTAAGGAGGTCTGCTGCCAAATCGTCCGCAACTTTCTTTAGAACGCAGTATACGGGATTACGAATTGTATTCGTACCATTTTGTTGCGGAGCCGAGAACCAAATAATTTTAAATATTGAGCACAACCCACCACTGGCAACGCTGATCGCATTCTGGTATGAACCTAAGGCCTATCCACGTCAATATGGAAGCACTAGACTCGAGTTTCGCCCTCGTTTGAGCTCGTCAGTAGTGCATATCCCTGACTGGATCCGGAAACAAGCCCGCGGATCACTGGCGTGTGAAGCGGGTGTGTAACCACACGGCACACGTTGGACACAGCCAAATTATCACAACAGAATACCACAACGTCACCCACTGTAGGCCATGCTCAAGATTGCCCAATCGCCGCGACTGACGTCCGTCAATCGATGTGGACCCGAAACGATCAGGACTTCTCATTGGCAAGGAACACCAGGCCTCCTAAATCCAATGAGCAATAATCAACGAAATAACCAAACCAAATAATTGCCGCTGGTAAATTCAGGATAAAGGTTTTCCCGTTTACGTGTTATTTTAAGCAAAAATATTGCAGTGCATTTTCTGTAGGACGCTCCTTTGTACAGAGAGTTTACAAACATATATTGGCTCACTGGAGGAACTGCGCACAAATTGTCGAGTTCGTAATGACAATTGAACAGGAACTGCACACAGATGATCGAGTTCGTAATTAAAATTAAATAGGAACTGTACCCAAATTGTCTAGTTCGTAATGAAAATTAAATAGGAACTGCACCCAAATTGTCGAGTTCGTAATGAAAATTAAACGAACTGCATACAAATTGTCCAGTTCGTAATGAAAATTAAACGAACTGCACACATATTGTCGAGTTTGTAATGAAAATTAAACGAACTGCACCAAATTGTCGAGTTCGTAATGAAAATTAAACAGGAACAGCACACATATGATCCAAACGCAAACGAGATCCTAATGTGAATTCATCAGACGATGTAAGATCAAAGACAGTCGCCGAAAGACGAATTGGTAGCCTTAGAGTTGGTTGGTTAGTTGGTTGGTTGGCGTGACTCTTCCAGAAGTCTGAGTCTTAACTCGTAAGTTCGATGCCTTAGGTTTCAGTTTGCCTGAGATGATGAAAAAAAGACTTGCACCTGAAGCAGGGACACTTGTAATAGGGAATGCTGACCCATCAGGCAAAAATCAGTCCAGTGCTCTGATTAGCAGTAGCATCCACTGGTAGCAGTATTCCCACGTGTGAGAAGTACGCTGGAGTTCAAAGCGAGCGATTGAAAATAATTAATGTAAATTTAAGATTACCGTCACAAGCTAGGGACAACCACAAGCTAGGGACACCCACAAGCTAGGGACAACCGCTCGCAAGGGACAACCGCTCGCAAGTGACAACCACAAGCTAGGGACAACCACAAACTAGGAACAACCACAAGCTAGGGACAACCACAAGCTAGGGACAGTTCTTGATTGTTATAGACACATCTGCACTGGTCGTGTCATGTGATCAGTGTCACAACAGTGGCTTTTATTTCTCAGAACATTTCCCGGTAGCCAGTGTAGGCTGGATCGACCCAGGAACCCAGGTTAATTAAACAACATGTCCCCCTCCTGGAAGAGGCTAATGAAACTAAAACATAAGATCTTTAAGAAGCAGATAAAATATTATTCTTTGATCATGTGTCGAGAAGCGTGACAACTGGAAAGATCAGTGGGAAAAGATGCGAAGGCAAACTTAGAGACATTGTCATTATGCTGGATTGACTGAGACGGTGTAATGGGGCAATTTCATAAAGAGAGTTGATCCAGAGCATCTAAGACCGAGATCTGAGGAGAGACACGAACTCCACGCCAATTGACAAGGCACATGATAATGATGATCCCCGCCTCGAAGAAGATTCGAACACTTGATCACCATGCCGGCATTCAAGCCTGATAGGCTGGGGTTGCGGCGGTTTACGCGCCTCTACTTAATCACCACACAACAGTTGTCAAATCAGTTCAGCTCATCACCCCAGTCTTAGGTCGTAGAGGGGCTGTGATGAAACCTCCAAAAACACGAGAGCCCTCCATGTGTCTCTTCTCTTGGATAGGAATAACAATGGGAAAACCCGTAACTCAACCATGCGTTCCATGGTCTGACTCATGGAATTTTCTTGTCTTCCTCTTCTTGTTTGCCCTCGGCTTGCTTCCTGAAGGGTTGCACGTGTAAGAGTTTCCTGGGGAGAGATTTGCCCCAACCAGTCAACCTGTCCACGCCTGACTATAGATGGGAGTTGTTCTTGTTTGCCTTTATACCCATTCCAATAATTTCGTTTATGTTGTTTTGTTTAGTTTAGTTTAGTTTAGTTTAGTTTAGTCGACAGATCAACATCACGGCACACCGGTGTAACCCATAAGTGCTCCGTTCTACTCCTAACTCAAGACTGAGTCCGGAGAAACTCAGCTCAGTGAACGAACTCCGTAGCACCGGCGAGGATCCTGAAATACTTTGGGTAGATTTTTAACTAGAAATTTTGCCCGGGCAGCGCCGTTAGGCTACTCTTTTTCGATTTCCAATTGCCAAGGGATGTTTTACGTGCGCAACAATAAACATGGGCGTTCGATCTCACTACCCAGAGACCAGGGGAAATTTTGTTACTAGAAGTCCAGGTGAAATAAATCCCGGACCTCACCAGGGCTTGAACCCGGGACCTCCAGCACTCGAGGCGAACACCATAACACGAGACCACTCATCCCCCTCGTTTATGTTGTGTTTTGAGTATGCACCGTGCGAGATGCAGCGAAATATTCCAGGCAATAAATCGTGAAATCTGTTGTTTGTGTCGTCAGTCTTGAAATAATAATAGTAACAATGGCTAGCCGCAGTGTCTAGCATACTTACCTATATATATATATTTGCATATCCCTTACAGGACGTTGCAGTCAACACCAGCAATTTTTCAGCTGCTGTTGATGTACTAGAGAAGATTACGCTCAGTAGTTTGCCATTGCTTTCTGAGCGACCGGCTCACATACCTCGTAAGTTACCAACGCAGCGAGAACGGCTACCGATTCTTGCGCAGGTTACGTTACTCACGAGAATATACGGGATTACGGAGAAATACACTAACCCCTAGGCCAGGGAGACGGCACTTATCTATATAGAGGTCATATATTCATATCCCCATCAAGAGGGAGTCCAACTGGGCTACCAAGCCTACCCAGGATAAAATAGGTACCTGGAAATGTCTGAGGAAGCGACGAAGACCTGTGTGGTGTTGACCACATCACATCTCCCCTCCCCCCCCCCCCCTCCCATTTGGTTTATAAGAATATAGGCTAGAAACACGTACCAAATGCGCTGCAATACATGCAAAAGGGTCCTTTCCTCAATACGTGACTTAATAGTAATATAGGGTTTATTTTTAGTGACTGCAGTTTTTGAAAACATTGCCGTTCCAAGTTTTGTATTTACCTATTATGGTGCATGAACTTTACAGAGGGTGTATACAAAAATTAGAACGGCAATATTTTCAAATAATGTACGGTCATTCAAAATACACTATGTAATGTAATACAGAGAAGAAGAACGATGTAGTTAGCTGCATATCCTTTACAGGACGTAGCAGTTAACTCCAGCATTATTAGGCTGTTTGTGATTTCTGGGCAAGTAGTTTGTCATTGCTTTCTGAATGACCGGTACTCATACCATTGTATAGAAACCAACGCATTCGTAACACCTTCGCCACGGAGACAGCAACGATGTAGAGGGATGTCTTACAACACGCGGAGATGGGAGTCAGAGACAGAAATAAATAACATATATGGAGGACAGGGAGGGGGGCTACAGGAGACAGCAACAGACAGGACAGCTTGTTATGAGGCAGCTGAAGTCTATGACTCACGGAGGAGTAAATCGCAGATCAATCGTAAATCATCATCGTAAATCATCTCATCTCATCGTGTTCCTCTTGTACCTTGCGGTGTCGAGGTGAGGTATAAACAGCGGGAGAGTGCCCGCTTATGGGCTTCATGTATCGATATTCCCAAGGACTGTTATTCCCTGCGTCCATTGTTTACTGGTCGGACTCTTCCTCTGCTTCCCTTTGAACTGTACATCATTGATTTTTGTGGTTTACTGTTAGTTGGTAACCTGGTTACAATGCCAAATCATTTGATTTGCTGCCTTCTAATAAAATCTAGCGCGGCTATAGCCCCCACTTTAGTCCTGATTTCTTCATTTCTGATCTTATCTCTTCTTGATACGTTGAGTATTCTTCTCAGGAATCTCATTTCTGTTGTTGTGATTTTTCCTTTCGCTTTTTCTGTCATTGTCCAGGTTTGGCATTGGTAACATAGAGTTGATAGGAAGTGTAATAATAATAATAATAATAATAATAATAATAATAATAATAATAATAATAATAATAATAATAATAATAATATCAAAG
The DNA here is from genome assembly GCA_963921405.1 of Cepaea hortensis. Lineage (NCBI taxonomy): Eukaryota > Metazoa > Mollusca > Gastropoda > Stylommatophora > Helicidae > Cepaea > Cepaea hortensis. The sequence continues at coordinate 12,044,042 of OY992883.1, read as the reverse complement.
GCAGATTAAAAAATTATTGCATATCCTCTTAACTGATTCAGTGCCGAATGATAATATATCGTCACATGTGACCTCCTATTTGTACGGAAGGACGATATATCCTCATACTAGGGTCACATTTGTTTTGTTTCGTGACATCTTTCGCAATTTCAGTGCACAGTGAACGGAATTTTACATTATAATACTTGTTTATTTGATTGTGTACCATGTTTGATCGAAACCTGTTTATTTTGGCTCTGAACCAAAGACGTTGCAGTCAGAAAAACCAACCAGTAAGCCCTACAAGAAACAAATGGAAACCGTTAACTGGTTAGAAAAATTAGACGTAGACACTCAAACATTTTTGGGCAAGTTATAATAAGAAATAAACTGGAGAACTTGGTAACAACTGGCAAGATTGAGGGGAAAATAACAAGGGGAAGGCAGAGAGATAACTGTCATGATCACTTGGTGACGTGGCATATTTAAGGCAAAAACACAGAGCTGATCCACAACTAATGGTGATTGTGCGAGATGGCGAAACATGACTTATCATGACGATGATGTAGTCAACTTCAGACTTTAGTATTGCCTGTCCCTGATTTACTTGACAATTTTACTTTGAGTAGTTTGCCATTGCTTTCTGAACCTAATAATAACAATAATTTTGTTCACCAGGGTTTGAGAACCAGCCGACCGATCACTTTTTCCGCTACTTTTGCGTGGCCGCGGAGCCACACTACGGAGAGTTTAAGAAGCACTGCCAGGGCTCGAGGCCACGTCACAATGTGGTTCTGGACTACATGTACCAAACATTCCAGATGTATCCGACCCAGAGAAAGTGGATGTTCTCATTCCAGTCGCAGCTGTCTCACCAGGACAACAATCTGCTGTCGTATGTGAGTTATTGCAGTAATCTTCGTCGTGGTGGACTTGATTGTGCTGTGGTTGACTTGATTGTGCTGTGGTTGACTTGATTGTGCTGTGGTGGACTTGATTGTGCTGTGGTGGACTTGATTGTGCTGTGGTGGACTTGATTGTGCTGTGGTTGACTTGATTGTGCTGTGGTTGACTTGATTGTGCTGTGGTTGACTTGATTGTGCTGTGGTGGACTTGATTGTGCTGTGGTGGACTTGATTGTGCTGTGGTTGCTGCGTGCTCTTGATCTCCGTCGTCTTCTTCTCATACACTAACACCACCACCTCCTCTTTTTTCTTATCCTCCCCCAGCATCACCAACTCCTTCTCCTTATTCTTCTACTCCACCACCACATCTCTCCTTGAATATCAAGACAACAGTAACAATGGTGATATCATAGAAAATAGTGACACCAAAATGTGACATAGAAATAGAAGGGAAAATTCACAACCAAGTGGATAATTTTAGATACCTAGGGGCATTTATAACATCAGATGGAAGATGTACAACAGAGATTAAGAGCAGAATAGGGCAAGCAAAAGCTGCATTTCAAAAAATGAAGAGTATCTTATACAATAAGTCACTATCACTGAATATAAGAAAGAGAGTGCTGAAATGCTATGTAGAACCAGTTTTGCTGCATGGCAGTGAATCTTGGAATGTAAATAAACAAATTAAGAAGAAATTAGAAGCAACAGATATGTGGTTCCTGAGACGAATGTTGCGAATTCCTTGGACTGCCAGAGTAACTAACAACGACTGCCTGAAACTGGCTAATGAAACTAGAACATTATATACAACAGTAAGAAAGAGACAACCATCTTTCTTCAGTCATGTGATGAGAAGAGATGCATTGGAGAACACCGTGACAACTAGAAAGATCGAGGGGAAGACAGGCAGAGGCAGACCAAGAGAAAAGATGCTGGGTGGATTGGGAAGGTGGCATGGAGGAATATCATCAGCAGGGTTGATCCAGAACACCAAAGACCGAGATCTGTGGAGAGCCATGAACATCTACGCCAGCTGGCAGGGCACTTGATGATTACCACCACATATTCCTCCTCCACGGCCACCTCTCCTCCTCCTTATCCCTCTCCGTTAGCACCACCACTGCTTTCTCCTCCTCTTCTTCCTTATCTTTCCCCAGAATCACCACCTTCTTCTCCGTAGTCTTCTCCTCCACCACAACATCTTCCTTCTCCTCCTCCTCTACCACTACCTCAGCCTCTTCCTACTCCAACACCACCTCTTCCTCTTCTTCCACGACCACCTCTCCTCATCCTTATCCCTCTCCGTTACCGCCACTATTACTTCCTCCTCCTCCTCCTGCTCCTCCTCCTCCTCTGCTGCTATCACTTGCTCATAGAGTCATGAACTGCACTAGTTGACCTAACTAACTTTATTAATGACTGTTATCTATGCCTTGTTGAAACATTTGATTTTCTACCGTCACCGTCCTTAGTCATTCGTATATGCTGTGTAGTTTTCTTACTTTTCTTGTTCCCTGTTGCTTCTTTTCGTCTTCCCTATATTCTGTGTTTTCTTAGTTTTCTCTTCTCTCGTCGCTTCTTTTCGTCTTTCCTATATTCTGTGTTTTCTTACTTTTTTCTTCTCTTGTCGCTTCTTTTTGTCTTTCCCTATATTCTGTGCAGTTTTCTTACGTTCCCCTTCCCTTCTTACATCGTTTCGCCTAATTTTAGCGTGAGCCTCTTTGTAATTATCAACTTAATTAATTATAGGAAATCAATAAACTCCGGCTTGACTTGATCTTTCTCGGGGATCTGAATACTTCATGTTTTATTTAATGCTCGCCCTTTGACGTGTGAGAGGCCACATGGCTCTTATGTTTCACTGCAAAGTTCTAAATCAAGGCATCCCAAGGCGAACCTTAAAGCCGCGACACAAATAGGCCTTTGCATGTGGAGTCGGGAAGTGGGGATTGAAAAACACCTCTGACAGAAACGCCGGGTGCTCGTTCGTGGAGGATCTTTCTCTTACTCTGTGTACATACTGTACGATGTGTATCTGTACATGATTGTCTGTCTGTCTGTCTGCCAGATGCCCGCCATCCTCATGTATAAAGGGCTTTCACATAATCTGACCACGCATGTAAAATCCGATATTTTTCTATTATGATTTTGCATCATCATCATCATCATCATCATCATCATCATCATCATCATCATCATCATCATCATCATCATCATCATCATCAATCAATCAATCAATCAATCATGTGCCATGCCGGAAAGCGTGGGCGGTCATGCCTCGCCATTTCACTCGATCACCAGTGTCGTGGATCAGCTCAGTGTTCCCGTCTCGTCCATGCCATGTGGCCAAGCCATCCAGGTATTTTCCTCTCGGTCTTCCTCTTGGTCTGTTCCCTTCGATCTTGCCAGTTGTCACTAAGTTCTCCAATCCATTTCTTCTCATAACATGTCCAAAAATTTTTGACTGTCTACGTCTAATTTCTCTAATCAATTTACGATGTTCATTTGTCTCCTGTAGTACTTGGTCATTGGTTTTTCTGTCTGTCCATCATCATCATCATCATCATTATCATTATGCTTCTCCACACCACACGATCTTCAACAGAATATAGTAGTCCATATGCTGTTTTCCATACCATGATATCAAAGACCTTTCTCACTGCTTTCCTCTCTCTCTCATTTTCCATAAATCGTTCCAGTTGTTATAGTTTCTTGCATGTTTTCTCCATTTGTAACATGCCAACGTACTTTTTACTGCTTAACATGCTAACACATATTTACTGCCTGGCATGTTTTTTTTTTTTTCTAAACATACCAAGTTCTTGACATACCAACACAGTTGTTTAAGTTCTTGCCATACCAACACACTGTGCGTTGCCTGGCGAATTGCTGTTTCTAGTAGACTCCTCGTGGGTCGTCCCTGGAGCTACGGGGTTCGTGCTCTGTGCGACCCTTTCGGTGGGCCACTGTGCGGAAAAATACCGAGCCATATGGGACAAAAACGCGGTGCAATACTAATGTTTTCACACCGGTAAATTGAGCCAGTTAGTTACCTTGGGTGGAATCTGCTTCTAGAGTTAGCAAACCTGATAGAAACACGTGCCGAAGTCTTACACACTGACCTTTGAAGTACATAGTTAGTCATGGTTCCAACTTCACGGCAAAGCGTCGCCCCTTCATGCCTCGTTTCTGTGCCAGTGAATATCACACAAAAGGCTCCTCACTGTCCTATGCGAAAAGTGGAACAGACAGGAGTCTAGATAAACCAACAGCCCGCACAGGTGTACAATGCATAATGTCGCTGCTAGAGTGCCAACACAAAAATCAGCTACGAATAATACAGTTCCATCACAAAAATCAGCCACGAAAAATACAGTTCATCGTCGACTAGCCAGCAGCCACATATTGCTGCATAAGGCAGTCCAGTTAATTCAGCGATCGGTACATAACTAGGTATGACGCTCTCTACTCGAAAGAGGAACGAAAGAGAAGAAGAGGAAGATGGTGTTGTTTTTAGACATACGACAAGCTGATACTGCAGGTAACACTCGTGTTGTCCAACAAACTGGCAAATGTGTGGACATTTTCTAACATTCCCTAGCCTGGGTACATTTCTTTTAAATGTGAATCACAAAACACACGTTGTTGAAGGTTCAGTAATTGTGATGTATACATTATTATATACTTTCTTAACGTCCAACCATCTTATGGTTATTCTTTACAGCCGTATGTATAGTAGTATATATGGTGATATTGATAATGTTCCGATATTTTTTTTTTTTTATTTTGGCCTCTAAATTCAAATGAATATAAAATCGCGGGTGTTAGTGCTCATTCTAAACTTACGGCCATGAATGAGACAGTTTGAGAACCTGTGTTTGTACGAGCTAGATATCTGCAGTGTTGTAAACTTGGGAACCCTTGTTGTGGTAGTACTGAGTATTGGTATCTGCAGCATTGTAAACGTGGGAGCTGAACCGTTGGTCCATTTATCCACCCAAAGAGTGAATTGCTTGGTCTGCAAATGGTTGCTCACGTTGAACATTTCAATTAAAACTAGCTGAGTTTTAAGAGTACCCAGCACGGGTCCCAGGATGTGCGACGTGGACATTCATTCTGACCTGCTCACTGCTCATGCTCCTTGGGTGCTTCTGACAAACTCAGTCTCCTTGTAAGTTGTGAGGTTGGGATGTGGTGAGCAAGCATTCAAATTCCATAGCTACCAGCATTAACGTCGTGGATGTGCTTGCATTTTGTTTTAGAGTGAATTCCACCGTTGGGTATGCTCTCGTGCGCTGAGTAATAAATGTGTGCGCTGAGTGCTAACTATATGAGCGCTAACGACTAAAAATGTGTGCGCTATGGCTAACTTACGCCACTTAAAGTAACTAAAATATGCCCTAAAGGCTAACATGTGCAACTGTTTTTAAATTATGTGCTTTAATGGATTAAAATTAGTGGGCGCTAAGGAATAACATTATGTACACTAAGCGCTACAAGTATGTGCGCTAAAGGCTACAAATATGAACGCTGAAGGTAACAATTAGGTGCGCTAAAGGCTACAAATAGTGCACCAAGTGCTAAATATGTGTGTGTTAAATGAGGAAACATAATATAGCGCAGCTTCTGTGGTAGCTACGCTATCTGTGCCCCGTTAGGGACACTATCGCTAGGTAGGTTATTTTTCTGTCAGCGCACAGATTGTCAACCTTTAGAGCTCATGTTTTTAGCCTTTAGAGCTCATGTTTTCAGCCTGTAGAGCTCATGTTTTAAGCCCTTGGTGCTCATGTTTTTAGCCTTTAGAGCTCCTGTTTTTAGCCTTTGGTGCTCATGTTTTTAGCCTTTAGAGCTCATGTTTTTAGCCTTTAGAGCTCATGTTTTTAGCCTTTAGAGCTCATGTTTTAAGCCCTTGGTGCTCATGTTTTTATCCTTTAGAGCTCATGTTTTTAGCCCTTGGTACTCATATTTTTAGCCTTTAGAGCTCATGTTTTAAGCCCTTGGTGCTCATGTTTTTATCCTTTAGAGCTCATGTTTTTAGCCTTTAGAGCTCATGTTTTTAGCCTTTAGAGCTCATGTTTTTAGCCCTTGGTGCTCATGTTGTCAGCCTTTAGAGATCCTATTTGTTTCCATTAGAGCTCGTATTTGCAGCACTTAAAGCTAGTTGCAGTCAACCACAGCATTCTTTAGTTGTTTGTGATTTCTTGACAAGTTTCCATTCAGTAGTTTGCCACTGCTTTCTGGACGACCGGCACCTATACCATTATAGGAAAACCAACGCAAGGTGGTCTGATTCCAAATCGCCCGCAGCTGTGATTAGAACGCGGTATGCGAGATTAATGGACTGTAGCACTTGGCGTACATAGCTCTGTGTAGCGCAACTAGCGTAGCTGAGATGGAACACTCTAGGTAGCGGAACTAGCGTAGCTGAGATGGAACACTCTAGGTAGCGGAACTAGCGTAGCTGAGATGGAACACTTTAGGTAGCGGAACTAGCGTTGCTGAGATGGAACACTTTAGGTAGCGGAACTAGCGTTGCTGAGATGGAGCACTTTAGGTAGCGGAACTAGCGTTGCTGAGATGGAACACTTTAGGTAGCGGAACTAGCTTAGCTGAGGTAGAACAGTTTAGGTAGACACATGTTCGCTCTTCAAGAATATGGGTTATCTAGTTGTCCCAGCTGCTGCAACAACCGGTAGATTTATAACTACAAGTATCAGCAGATTAACGTTTATTTCCACATACATTACCTCTGACTATCAACATTAGGTTATTTATTGCAACTAGTATGTGTGCAACAGGTCGACTGATAAGCGCAGACAGAATCAAAAATACCTCCGCGGTTCAGCTTATAGCAGGGGAGGGGAAGGTCGCGAAATCATTTGATCAGGCAATTGGTAATGCAGCCTCAGGCGGGACTCTAAATTCAATAAATCTAGGAACTTTATAAACAATCGTCGATGTCAGTTTGAAGGATTTGTCTGATTGCTTTAGTTCATGTTGTGTGAATTCTGCAATAAGCACATGACGAGACGCAGTGAAATATGGCAGGCATTGGAAATCAAGATGGCCGAATAGAAGATAAGTGCACTCGCTCTTAAACTTCCGGTGTGGTGAAAGTGAGATAGCTGGTTCAACCTCTGCACCGGTCAGTTGGACTAAAATATTGATTTCTCGTCCTTTACTTGGGAACGTAAATTACAAGTACCTCAGAAGTCAAAGTGGGTTCGACTGATGGCGAGAGACACTGGTATTAGGGAAAGTTAGCCCGACACAAACATTAGTCCAGTGTGAACTATGCTCTTGTTCAAAGCTAGCCAACGAATAGAAAATTACCAGGCAGTAAATCGTGCAATCTATTGTTCTATTGTTTGTGTCACAATTGTTTAAATTCATTACGGGGAACATTGCTTTGAATCAAATGTCTGATTAAATATAGCAGGCTCGTTTTGAAGTCGATAAATTTTAAGTGCTGTTTCCTTCAGGGAGCTTTACCAGTTGTCGTCTCTCTTGGTGTTCCTTCTATTTCCCCGTCGTTGGTTGCCTTCGAATCTTCTCGGCGTTCGCCTGTCGGGTCTTGGTGTTGAGCGATATCGTCCTTCCTCTGCTTCTTCTGGTTCGAGTAAGGCTGCCTGGGTACCGATGTGTGTTACTATCTCTTGTAGAGTATTTGTTGTTCTTACTTTCATATCTTGTATTTTTGCTAGCTGTTATTCATTCTCAGTCTTTATAGCAGCCATCCTAGCGACATCCGTGTAATAGTCCGGTTGTTACCGACTTTACAAACCACATTACGTATTTCTTCTCATAATCCAAGCCGTGTGGCGTTGGTGATCGTGTCTGTCTAAATTACCCCTGTCACGTATGCCACCGATTTTTAATACACTCTCCATGCCATGATATTAAACTGTCCATCTTCTCTCTTGGTCTCCCGCTGCCTCTCTTCCCCTTCAGCTTTCCTGTTGTGGCGACATACTCCAACTTTCTCCTTCTCATGACATGCCGAAAGAACATGGTCTATCTATCATGCCGTAATCAGTTCTATTTATGAGTTAACTTCTTTCAAGATAGCTTAATTGCTCTTTCTTGAGGGTCCCCCGCAACAGTGTGTTTCTCAATATTTCACGCACCTTTCCCTGGCTGTTCAATATTGCCAACTAAAACTCAGTATCGAGTGTTACATCATTAATAAAGGCAACTGCTTACCAAGGTTGATTACCAGTAGGCTAAATTTCTCCTAAGCAAATACAGCTACAAATAAGGAAAATAATTTGACAATCAGCTCCGCTAAACGGTCATAACTGTCATTTACTGCCAAAATAGTATCTTGCGGTGTATGGCATGGGGGGGGGGGGGGGGGGGTCTTGAGCCTGAGGAATTAAGGCCGCCTGGCTAGTGCAATCGCCGCGAACTGTGTAAGCTAGGATTTTCTTTTTGCCCCCGACAGAAAAAATAAAACAAACAAACATCCCACACCTTACCGATGTTCGAATCCGGGTCTCTTGAATGAGAATCCGGTGTTCTAGCCACTTGGCCAGCTGCTCCTCTGCTAAAATCTCCTAAAAGCATGCCTTTTTGGCATCTGGATAATGATTTTCTCTGGCCAGGAAAACAAAACTGTAGCAGTCATTCTACCCGTTTAGCCCCCCGATCAGGGTTACGTGAAGCCATGGGTGCAGGTGGTGGATGAAGATGAAGAGCAGCCGATAGATAGTTGTAGGTTATGGTCTACACCTTCACGACGGTAGGCAGAGGATCTCCTTTTTTGAGGAGACAATGGCTACGGTCACTGACCAGTATGGTCACTGCTGGGAAGGAAAGCAATGGCAAACTACCTTCTTTACACATGCCAAGAAAATCATGTTGTGTTCACTTATCGATAATCAGAGAAACGGCGTAAATGGGTGCTCCATAGGAGCAGCCTCGCCCGGTAGGGATAGTCATGCGCACCAGGTGACTCCAGACCGTCAACAGGCTACTAGGTGCAAAAGATTAATATCATTGAAAGTAGGAACTTGGAATGTTAGAACAATGAATGCAGATGGAAAGTTGGAGGACATCAAAAAAGAAATGGAGAGAGAGAAGATTAACATATTAGGAATATCGGAAACGAGATGGAGAGGAGCAGGGATAAGGACAGGAGAGGATTGTAAGATTATTTACTCGGGGGGAGAAGAACAGCAAAGAGGTGTAGCCATTATATTAGATAAGCAAACATCAAATTCTGTCAAAGGATATTGGGCTGTGTCAGACAGAGTTCTATTAGTAAAATTAAACGGAAGACCTTTTAAAATAAATGTAATTCAAGTATATGCCCCAACAAGTGAAAGCAGTGAAGAAAGTATAGAGGAATTTTATAATGACATGGAGTCTGCTTTGAAGAACTGTCAAAAATCAGAAATAAATATCATAATGGGTGATTTCAACGCAAAAATAGGAAAGCAAAGCGATGGATACAGTGTAGGCAACCATGGTTTGGGAGAGAGAAATGAAAGAGGTTACAGACTTGTAGAATGGGCAAAAGAACAAGAATTGGTTGTAGGAAACACCTGGTTTAAACAACATCCTAGAAGATTATGGACATGGAGGAGTCCAGACAGCAGGATTAAAAACCAGATAGATTACATCCTGATAAGCAAAAGGTTTCGAAATGCATTAACAGTTGTAAAAACAGTTCCAAATGCAGACTGTTACAGTGATCACAGATTAATTACTGGCACATTGAGGGTAAAGTTAAAGAAAGTCAAGTATACAGCAGGAAACCCTAAATATGACTTGTGCAAATTGAAAACTGACAAAGAAATACAAGATAATTTTAACATAGAAGTAAAGAACAAATTTGATTTATTGTCTGATCTAGAGATCCTATTTCAAGATGTAGATGATCAATGGGAAATGCTGAAGAATTCAATCAGTTGTGCAGCAGAAAAAACTATTCCAAAAGTAAAGAAAGTTGGCCGTAAGACATGGATGACTGAAGAAATTTTACAACAAATGGAAACAAGAAGACAGAACAAAAATAATCCTGCCAAATATGAAGAAATTCACAGAAAAGTCAGAACCTTATGCAAGGAGGCTAAAGAAACATGGCTTGAGAAAAATTGCAGAGAAATTGAAAAACAACACAACAGTAAAAATGCGAAACTAATGCACAAAAGAATTCAGGAGATTACTAATCAAAGAACACGTACATCAGCAGGCTGCCTAAAGACAAAAGATGGAAGAGTCATAATAGAAAAAGATCAGATTTTACATGTATGGTCAGATTACGTGAAAAACCTTTATGACGATAGCAGAGACGAACAATATATTGTTCAAAATAACAATGAAGGGCCAGCAATTTTGAAGATGGAGGTTCAGAATGCTCTTAATCATATGAAATCTGGCAAAACCCCCGGTCCAGACAGCGTCACAACAGAAATGATTAATGCTTTAGAAGAATATGGAATAGATAAAGTTACCAGTCTGCTTAATACAATATATGATACTGGAAACATACCTCATGAGTTATGTAATTCTGTATTTATTGCAATCCCAAAGAAATCAGGAGCTTTGGAATGTGATCAACATCGAACAATTAGTATAATGAGTCACATCACGAAGATTTTGCTAAGAATTATCATGCAAAGAGTTAGGAGGAAAATACAACCTGAAATAGGAGAAGAACAATGTGGGTTTGTAGTAGGCAAGGGTACAGTAAATGCTGTGTATATACTGAGAACCGTAATCGAACGTTCTATAGAAGTAAACAAAGATCTACACCTTTGCTTCATTGACTACACAAAGGCTTTTGATAAAGTGAGACATGTCAACATGATAAGGATGCTTGAAGATCTACAAATTGATGGGAAAGACCTTAGACTTGTAAAAAACATATATTGGAAACAACAAGCTGCCATAAGAGTTGATAATGAAGTAAGCCAATATCAGCCTATTAAGAGAGGTGTGAGACAGGGATGTGTAATGTCTCCAGATCTGTTTTCCCTGTACAGTGAAAATATTTTCAGAAATATTGAAAATATGGAAGGAATCAACATTGGGGGACGATGCATCAATAACATTAGATATGCAGATGATACAGTCTTGATTGCAGACAATGAACAGGACCTGCAAAATTTAGTAGATGCGGTTGTTACACACAGTGAACAACAAGGGTTAGAATTAAATTGTAAAAAGACACAGATTATGGTCGTCACTAAGAAGAACGAAATACCACAGTGTAATATACAAGTAAATGGGAATATTCTTCAACAAGTGAATAGGTACAATTACCTCGGAACAGTAATAACATCTGATGGGAGATGCCTTGAAGAGATTAGAACAAGAATCGCCATGGCAAAAGTAGCCTTTAGCAAGATGAAAAACATACTGACCAATAAAAAGATGTCAATTGAAACGAGAAAAAGAGTGTTGAGATGCTACATAGAACCTGTACTTTTATATGGATGTGAAGCTTGGACAATGAGCAGCCAGGCTGAAAAACATCTGATGGCTGTAGAAATGTGGTTTCTGAGGAAAATGCAAAGAATACCATGGACAGCCAGAAAGACCAATGAACAAGTCCTTCAAGAAACAAATGAAGATCGTAAACTAATCAGAGACATTAGACGTAGACAGTCACAATTTTTTGGGCATGTTATGAGAAGAAATGATTTGGAGAACTTGGTGACAACTGGTAAGATCGAGGGGAACAGACCAAGGGGAAGACCTAGAAACAAGTATCTGGATGGCTTGGCCTTGTGGCATGGTCGAGACAAAAACACGGAACTGATCCACGACTCTGTTGATCGAGTGAGATGGCAGAACATGACCGCCCACGCTTACCGGCATGGCACATGATGGATGGATGGAGCAGTCATTCATGCAAATAATGAAACATCAGATAACGCTATGTCCACTTTGAACAAACAAACGTGTTCAGGGGTTCACATGTCTGGCACAGACAAACATTCTCTGCTAAACAGCCCCTCAGATCATATCATATTTTAGCATCTAGATAAATATTTCACTAGCTAGGAAAACAAAACTGTAAGAGGCATTCATACAATTAGTGTAAGCTCGGAACACGCATGAAGCTGTGTCCGCCTTAGACAAACAAACGTGTACAGGGGATGGCACGTCTAGCACGGACAAACTTTCCAACGTCAATGAATTATTAGTAAAGATCATCATCACACTCCGGACATGACCATAGTCCATAGCTGCTGCGATCTCCTTCTTAACATTCTCGCCAGCGTACCAGTTCTATGTTGGTTAATCAAATGAATTGTGCTCTTGACAAAATCGTCACCTCCCTCACTCTGGACAAGGAAGCAGAATTGAGTCAGGAACCGACATCACAACATCAGGACATTCCCGTTCGTGCTCCGTCCTCATCATCAACAGCCAGCGAAGAGTCCTAATACTAGGTGCTAGTTTTAGTCAGCCACTCTACACAAATCATGCCTGACTTACCATGTTTCAGTGATTAACAACTGACCTAAAATATGCCAAGAAAGTCACAAAAGCCACGTCCTGTAGAGGATGTGCAACATCTGGCTATAGTTGTAAATAATGTTCAGTTTCATCAGCCTCTTCCACACATTCATTGCTAGTGACTCTGGCAGTCCGAGGTGTTCGCGTTTATCATGTTCTTTCACTAGCCACTTCCAGACAATCACAGCATACATTTCAGAAACTGCATCTCTATTGCTTGCAAGCTCTTTCTTGTCTGTTAATTCCCACTGCCATACACTTCAGAAACCACATCTTCATTGCTTGCAATCTCTTGTTTCTTAATTCTCATTGCGAGATTCACTGTCACACATTTCAGAAACCACACCTCCAATATCTGCAAACTCTTCCTTGTTTTAACGATTGAGTAGAACTCACAACTGGCAACGCTGATCGTATTCCGGTACGAACCTAAGGCCTTGTCCACGTCAATTTGGAAGCACTAAACTCGAGTTTCGCTATCGTAGCTCGTCTGTAGTGCATATCCTTGACCGAACCCGGAAACAAACCCCAGGATCAGTGGCGTGTGAGGCGGGTGTGTAACAACTGGACCACGCGGCACACGCTAAACGCAACCAAAATTCTCACACTAGAATATCACATCACCCATCGTAGGTTATAGCTCTTTCTTGTTTGTTCATTCTCATCACAGGATTCACTGCCATCTGTATAACATCTGATAAGATGTCATCATCATCATCATGTGCCATAAGCGTGGGCGGTCATGTTTCGCCTTCTCACTCGATCACAGAGAAAAAAGATCTGGAGACATTTCACATCCCTGTCTCACACCTCTCGTAACAGGCTGATATTGACCTACTTCATTATCAATCCTTATGGCAGCTTGTTGTTTCCAACCCCTTTATTTGTTGCCCCTATAAATTCTAAACAAGCGGCGGTGCCTGGATATTTTTAATGTCAAAATGTCTCCGTTTGTCTCTTCTAATGAAGCCGGCTACTTTCAAGCATTAAATTGCACATGTAATGAGTTTCCCTGCTTGTAATTTAAACAGCACCCATGATTGGCACTGGTAGCAGGAAATTGATACAATAAGCTTTGTCGTTAGACTTCTGTACTGATTGATGTTCAGATGGTGTGAGTAATGAAGATACGTGTGCTGCCATTGCTTTAACGCCATTGTTTCTCTGTTCTGGCTCGTATTAGACGCAGCGATTCATTGCTTGCAGCGTTTGCCATAATATGAGCTGTCCGTGGCCACACGTCGCGGAACTCCCGGCTTGTGCTGGACAGGGTATCACTGCGTGGCTTTCACGGTGTGGCTGTCAGTGTGAACGGAGCTAGATGGCCTCCGTATTAAACTATTATCACTCTTAGAGCCGCTGATCCTGTGTTGGTTATGATGAAGAGGGTGTTTTAGATTCTCACACACAGAGGGCCCTCCCCCTTCTCTCTTTACCTTTCGCTCTGTTTCCCTTTCATCATGCTCTCTCTCTCTCTCTCTCTCTCTCTCTCTCTCTCTCTCTCTCTCTCTCTCTCCTCGATTTGCGTTGTGGTAGGCGCTCCCAAGGCGGCCAGAGGAAACGCTTTAAAGACACTCTGAAGATCTCATTAAAAGCTTTTGGAATTAATCAAGACACTTAGGAGACTGCTGCCAAAGACCGAAATTCGTGGCGTACATCATTACGCAAGGATGCAGTCACTTGTGAAGCAACCAGGACTGCAAGAGCTGTGAAGAAAAGGCAGGAAAGAAAAATCACTGCAGGAGATCTTCCTCCTGGAACGTCAAGCATTCTTTGCCCACATTGTCAAAGAACATTTCGAGCCAAAATAGACCTTATCAGTCATCTTAGAACTCACGGCTCCATCCTTTCAACCCCACTGGATGAAATGAATGGTCATCATCATTCTTGATGGAAAAACAACACAACTGGTAATAGTAATTTCTGCAACTTTATATTACTATTATTACTGCTTGCTACTACTTACTTATACTGCGTTTTATTACTATTACAACTACTAATACGATCACTACTACTCCTGCTGCGACTGCAACTACTACTACTACTTTTTACTACTGCTAATACTACTACCTTCTACTATTAATACTACTATTACTGCTACTACTGTTGATACTACAACTTCCTGCTACCACATCCTACTGCTAGACATACGGCAACTGCTGCTGCTACTACTACTACTACTACTACTACTACTACTACTACTACTACTACTACTACTACTACTACTACTACTACTACTACTGCTACTGCTGCTGCTACTGCTACTGCTACTGCTACTACTACTACTACTACTACTACTACTACTACTACTACTACTACTACTACTACTACTACTACAGTGGATATTATTCTCTGTATAACACTTGCATAGATGGATGAGGACCTTCTGCAGTACCTGCAGACTATCCACCGAGAGAAATACCTGGACAACGCCATATTCATCATGTTGGCTGACCACGGGGGGCGGTTCAGCAAGGTTCGAGCCACGGAGCAGGGCAAGCAGGAGGAGAGGTTGCCTTACTTTGGCATCAGGTAAGAGAGTGGTGAGAGTAGAGTGAGGAGAGAGAATGCGTGAGAGAGGGGGACAGAGATGGGGGGAGAGGGATAGAGAGAGAGAGAGGGAGAGAGAGAGAGAGAACGAACGAATAAACTTTATATTCAAAGGGTTAAGAATTGGGCACGCAGGTCCGTCTACCATTCTGCCCTTCTATCACTCTCTTTCATACATTATTTCATCCACACATCATTCAAGGCTAACCGAGAACAACAGTAATATAACAGATGTGCATTATACAGGCATGGGAAACATGCAACAATCAATACTACATGATTCAGTAATATTAATGAATGATGTGGCAATTGTTATTAGCTATGGGGAATATACTGGCCTACCAAAAGGGGACTTGCTGTTATTCTCGGATTTTATTATTATTATTATTATTATTACGGGGGAAGAGAGAGAGAGAGAGAGAGAGAGAGAGAGAGAGAGAGAGAGCATGAAAGAAACTAAAGAGGAGCTCTAGGAATCGAAAGAGAAGTGATATAGCAGAGGAACAAGAAACAGAGAGAAGAGGGTGAGAGAGAGAGAGAGAGAGAGAGAGAGCAATGGACACAGCACATCGGATATACCAGGGGCGGGAAAATCCATACGGTATTGAAACTGGCAGGAGAATCGTTTCTTCGAGCCGGGATGCCAGCGATATGCAGCAACGGATCAGCTACAGACCTGCCACCAAACTACGCAACTTAATCCCTCTGGGCATTGGTTTGCGATCCGTTGATATACCTGACATCCGCCCAGACACCATGACCTACCTGTGCCCTAGCACGCTCAGTGCGCGTGTGCATTGCTGTGTCATTATTTGCTTGTTGTTGTCGTCGTCCTCGTCATCATCATCGTCGTCGTCGTCTTTCACTTATGCCGCTAGACGTCGTGGAGAGAAGTAATTAGAGTTCCGGTGCATGTGATTGGCGCCTTCCTCCATTTTCGTCCACAATACGCTAGAAGTATCATAATTTGGTGACATCTTCTTCTTCTCTGTTCATCCGGGGTGTTTTTTTTTCCCCCCCAGACGTAATTGCGTTGTGCCAAGTTTATTTGCGCCCTTAGGCCGACACATCCGACTTCTGCGGCTGTTTGTTGACCGGGTTAACCTTTCCGGGTGTTGACATATTAAAATGCCCCTCCACAGAAGTGAAGTTCAAGTACCAATCTTGTTCAACCCGTTGGTTTCTGAGCTTGGAGATGGCAAAAGCAGCTCTGGTATACGGTCCTCGTGAAGAAGGTACTTTGGTACCGGGTCGAGAGAGAAGTCCATAAACCACATGCTGATATATGGAAGCCTCTTCCACAACCGTGACAAACTCAACACCAGTGCGTCGGGTTTCAGAGTTGGCAACGGAGGTCGCCATGGCTGAATGAATAACTATGCCCGCTGTTAAACTTCCTGTGTGCTGAGCCGAGGCGGTTGGATCAATCCCTACATGTCAGTTGGACTAAAATATTGACTTCTTGTCCTTGACTTTTTAAAAATTTTTGCATATCCTAATTACAGGACATCGCTGTCAACACTAGCATTTTACTGCTGTTGTTGATGTCTTGGCAAGTTTACATTCAGTAGTTTGCCATTGCTTTCTGAACGACCGGCTCCCATACCAACACATTAAAACCCAGCGCGACGCGGTCTGCTGGCAAATCGGTCGCAGCTGTGTTTGGAACGCAGGTAAGCGGGCTCACGAATCGCGTCCGTACAGCCTTCCCCATGGAGACCAGCTGTCCTTGACTGGTAGACATAAATTACAAAAACCCCAGAAGTCGGAAAGGGTTCACCCTACGGCAAGGGACACTGGTAATAGGGAAAGCTAATCCACACGCAAAAATCAATCAAGTGCACTGGAAGTAGTAGCACATGTGTAGAATACGCTTGTGTTCAAAAGGAGCAAACTTTAGAAAACAAAAAAAGAACAAAAAAGTAAGCAACCATCCGAACACCCCACTATACCACAAAACCCGGATATAAAAGGCCATGTAGGCGTGGTGTTTGTTAACGACAATTCAATTGCCCTGAGTGTTACGGGATCCTAATGCGAAGGAAAGAATAGTAACTGTAACCTACCATGTATAACGTAAGAGGCGAATGTGGAGGTTCCGCTCATATGTTAGGGGACCCTCAGCTGAAGCAAGGAATAATAAGTTAGCTAGTCGCGGTTCCAACTTCACGGCAAAGGGTCACCCTATAATGCTCTGTTCCTGTGCCAGTGAATATCATACAAAATGCTCCTCATTGCGCCATTTGAAAAGTGGAACATAAATTAATCTCAGCAAACCAACAGCACGCACAGGTATACTGTGCATAAGGCCGCTGCCAGAATACCAACACAAAAGTCTGCCACAAAAAATATAGTTCATCGTTGATGGAAGCGGCAGTTAATAGAAAACGAGCAGCCACACATTTCTGCATAAAGCAACCCGATTATTTCAGCAACCGCCCGGCCGCCATTTTTCTGAACATGCAGGAATAATAACTCTGTAACTTACTATGCGTGCCGTAAGAGTCGACTAATGCAGTTTCAGTCCTTGTACTACCGGGACCCTTATCGGAAACAATAAACAGTAACACAGTGTAATTTTCCGTACATGTTATAATAGGTGACGGGGGGTTGGGCGTGGGGCAAGCTTGCTCATTCTGTAGGAAAACGTCAGCTGCAAATCCAACCATGAACAAGACAATTCCATTCCGCTGTCCTCTTCTATGTGTGTCTGAGCGCGTCAGCGTGCTTGTGTGTGTCTATGGGTGTGTACCTGTGTCCGAGTGCTTGTGTGTGAGTGCGCCTGCGTACTTGTGCATGTGTGCGTCCGCGTGCTTGTGTGTGAGTGCGCCTGCGTGCTTGTGCATGTGTGCGTCCGCGTGCTTGTGCGTGAGTGCATGCGTGTGCATGTGTGCGTCCTCGTGCTTGTGTGTGTGCATGTGCGTGCTTATGTGTGTGTGTGTATGTGTGTGCATCCGCGTGCTGGTGTGTGTCTATGGGTGTGTGTGTGCATCCGCGTGCTGGTGTGTGTCTATGGGTGTGTGCGTCCATGGCAAAGTAGTCAAGCGGTCTGCCTCGCGCTCCGAAGGTTGTGGGTTCGATTCCGGGCTCGATTCCGGGCTACGTCTTTCAGTTCACGAGTGCATTTTCTCAGAAACTCCTGGGGGTCGTCGCCGGAGCTATGGAGTTCGTGCTTTGTGTGACTCTTTCGGCAGGCCGCCCTGCAGAAAGAGACCGAACCATATGTGGTAAAACCCGGTCCAGTGAACTCGATCCTTTCGACTTTTAAGACTTTTTAAGCTTGTGTGTCTGTGTGGGTGTGTGTGTGCGTCCGCATGCTGGTGTGTGTCTATGGGTGTGTGCGTGCGTGCATCCGCGTGCTTGTGCCTGTCTGTGTGTATGTGCCTAAGTATGTGTTACTATGTTTAGAACTAAGATGCACTTGTATCTCATTTATCCCCGGCAGATTCCCTGAGTGGTTCCATGAGAAATACCCGCAGATCATCAAGAATATCAACACCAACTCACAGAGGCTAACCACCCCATTTGACGTGCATGAGACCTTGTTAGAGGTATTGCACTATACGGGCAATGGGACAGCCGATATCAGCAAGAGGGGCGTTAGCATGTTTAAAGAAATCCCCTTGGAGCGAGACTGTGAAAGGTGAGTGGTGTCAGATACGGAGATGGAGAAACACAATCAACCAACGAACTAACTCAGTATAAACTTTGGGCAGCTACGGTGGTACAGTGGCTTGAGCGCTTGCCTGTCGGCCCTGTAGTCATGCATTAAAATCGACATTGAGGCGGATTTTTTAAACTCAACTGCCGTCACCGCTCTACCTGGTTTAACATAGGTACCATAAAATATCTTCAGAAGGAAAGGCAGCCGTTGTCTTACAGACCACATCACAATTCAAATGGTAATTTATCTATAAAAACACGGGTATAGCAGAATATACCCAATACAGCTTCATGGCGGTAAATTGACTCCCAAAATTTAATTTGCAAAAGAAAATTCCGATTTTTACCGCGAACACTAAAAGTTAATGGATGGATAGTTGAATGCACATATGAATGGATGGAGACCTCTGATGGTCATCCCTAGAGCTACGGACTTGGTCCGACACTCTCGACTGGCGACTGGACGTTCTGCAGCAAGAGAATAGATAGAGTAAAACCAGATGAAGTAAATCAACTCACTTGCCATTAACCTGTAATGGATAGCATATAAATAAACAGATAGAACAATAAAAGAATGTGTGACGGAAACAATAGATGCTCAAATCAATAAACAGACACGTGATTATAGAAATGAATAGCTGAACAAACTGGTTCTTCGTTTTAAGAATAGACATCACAGCACACCGGGCAAACCCTTAGATGTAAGACTAGACATCACAGCACACCAGGCAAACCCATAGATGTAAGACTAGACATCACAGCACACCGGACAAACCCATAGATGTAAGACTAGACATCACAGCACACCAGGCAAACCATAGATGTAAGACTAGACATCACAGCACATCAAGCAAACCATAGATAAACATTACAGCACACCAGGCAAACCCTAGACTAGACATCGCAGCACACTGGGCACACCATAGATGTAAGACTAGACATCACAGCACACTGGGCACACCATAGATGTAAGACTAGACATCACAGCACACCGGGCAAACCCATAGACTAGACATCGCAGCACACTGGGCACACCATAGATGTAAGACTAGACATCACAGCACACCAGGCAAACCCATAGATGCTCTGTCGTTTTCGGTATATGTTGTCCCTAAGCCTTGGTCGGCAACTGGTCTAGGATCGAAGCTCCGACAGGCGGACAGCTGGAGTATTGCTTTGCTGATCTGGCAGCTTCTGCAGCTGTCTTATTCCAGACGTATTGGTGTTACCTTTCATCTGAAGTAAACTAGGCGGGCCGAGAGGGTGATCATGCTGCATGAGCAACACACAGTCTCTACAATGTAGCCCAGGCTGTTTGCTTTGGAGAGGTATAATTTCATCATCTGATCTGACCGCCATGGGTTGTAGTTCTTATGCCTTTCTTAAAGCACAATGTCTATCATCTGTCAAGATGTCCAGTTGCCAGCAGCTGCGTTGTGGGGTATAACTGCTGCTCATTGCTGTAACAGGTTTGTTGTGAACATGTTGGGTCTCCCCCTTGCTGGAGACCCCACCTACATCCAGACATACGCATCCTTGAACATGCTGTTTCATCTGTTTGTGTATCCTCAACTGGAAGCCTACAGATCTACTCGTTTGTTACCCAGAAAACCTGCATGACCCGGGTAGTTCATCCATGTAAGTCTTTGTACTCATTCTTTCGGTATGTATATGGTTGGTAGTCAAGGTCCTTACCCATTCATTCGATATGTATAACGTCGGTACACATTCATTCGGTATGTATATAGTTGGTAGTTAAAGTCAGTATCCATTCATTCGGTATATATAATGTCCGTACTCATGGTCGATACTGAGCCATACGGATTGTCGTTGTACCTTTTATTGTATCTTCAACTAGAAGTCATTCATACTCAGTCTTCAGAATGTCTGCCTGCCCATCTTGAGTGTTCAGCTTTTGGTGCACTAGAAGCCAACAGATTCACTCATTCGTTTCCTCGCAAACCAGCACGACCCAGGCTGTTCATCCATGTAAATCTTTGTAATTGAGAACTGTCTATGGTCAGTACCCATTCAAATCACATCTGTCCATTTTACACTTTACACGTTACGGACTGAGAATCACATACTTGAGCGCACTGATTTATGAATATGTAAATAACATTGCCCTTAGGGATTGTGTGTATAGTGTGGAAGAACAGATACACCATCATTGCCTGGAGAGAATGGTGCTGCAGGGAGTGACCAGAAGATCTAGCGAACACTCAGGACTCCAAAGAAAGACCAGAAGGACACATAATCAGACTGCTACTGGTACCACTAGTATTCTGACTCTTCACTGGCTGTTGAAGATGAGGACGGAGTATGTCTGGGAATGTCCTGAGTGCTATGAAGTCGGTTATTGACTTAATTCAGCTATTTAAATAAATGAATTAATTTAAATAATATGCATGTCAATGCATGGACAGAGGGACCAATGTCCCAGTGTTACCAGGACAGTCCCGATATTGAATTCTTTGCCCCATTGTCCCGATCAACTTTCTCGGGACGCAAGAATGTCCCATTTTTGTAAACACAGATCAATTGTTTATATAGAGTAGTTCAGCTTGTGTAATGTATCTGACATGTCACCGGCTTCTTGATTATCCTTGGATCCAAAATCTGACACAACTATTGTCAGAAATACATTCTTCTGAGAAGTACACAATACAGAATGGTGATTGGGGCGGTATTATGCTGTAAGTTAAAAGTTGGTTACATATCCTTTACAGGACATTGCAACCAACCCCAGCATTTAATGGACATTTGTGATTTGTCAAGCAGTTTTAGTTAAATAGTTTACTATTGCTGTCTGAATGCCAACGCTTATACCATCGAAATCAACGCAAGGCTATCTGCTTCCAAATCACAGCTAATTTCGAACTGCCGAATCGGTTTATTGGGGTATAGTGAAGCGCGTTCACTTCCCCCACGTTACAGATGACGGCAAACTAGTGGGCCTAAAACTGCATAGAATATCAGAGGCAGCCACGTCTAGGGGTCAGCATGGCTGAATGGGTGAGAACGCGCACTCTTAAACTTCTGGTGTGCTGATGATGGTAGCGGGTTCAACCCCTACACCAGATAGTTGGAGTAAAATGTTGATTTCTTGTCCTTGAATTACAAGTAACTCAGAAGTCGGAGTGGATTCTATAACAGAGTAGCCTGTTATAGTAATTATATGGCATCATTTGGCAGGTAGAATGATAAATAGGGGATGTCCAATGTAAAGCAGTGCACGGGTGAGCACCGTTGCTTGAGCGGGCAATGAGCGTATCGTAAGGTGAAGACAAGTTAGTTACGATCTGTAGGCGATCAGGGAGAGAAGCAGTTTTAAGATCGTCTGGAGAGAAAGCGTTTTATCATCGCAAAGACAAGCAGCACAATTGGTTCCATCTGGTATGACTTGGTTTAAAGATGTTTAAGTATGGTATTAAGAGAACATTGCCTTTTGTAAACCTGTGGACATTTGTATGCCAACTTTGTACAACATATTGGAACACTACCCTTTTGGTATAATAAACGACAAAACTTAGATGCTGCAGACTTTTCTTCACGTCATTTGAATTGAGAGTTGACTTTGAGAAATGCACCTCCACACCTTATACGACACAGCCTTTGGCTCCCCTGCCGCTCTGCTATAATTCACCTGATAGTGAGGGACACTGGTAATAGGGAAAGCTAATCCACACACAAACATCAGTTCAGAGCACTAGAAGTAGTGTAGACTAGGCTTGTGTTCAAAGCGAGTGAACAAAAAAAACCCAAAAAATGCTGGGGTTGACGACCATACCAGTAAAGTGCATACAACTAATTTACAGGTGTGCCAGTTTTGTTTTTTTATTTGGTGTCATTTCCAAAATCTGTGTATGGATAAATAGAGGAATGCATACTCAGGCAATTGAATGATCCCTTTGCTTTCTTCCACAGGGCTCGTGTCGACCCCCATTGGTGTTCATGTCTGGACTGGAAGACAGAAGACCTCAACAGCCCGGCCATCGTAGAGGTGGCCGCCAGAATCATTGACACTTTCAACAACTACACGGGCTCCTTCCGGGATATGTGTGCATTGTTGCGGCTTGACAAAATCGAAGCTGCCTTCTCGCTCAAAGTCAAAGATGCGGTACTGAAGTTCAAGGACACCAATGATGGCGGGCGGGGACGCTTTGGGCTGATGACTGACACGACCAAGACATCTAGAACTCTCTACCAGGTAACCGCCAGCTCTTGTATCATCTCTTAACATTATTTGTACAGGAAAACAAGTCTCGAAGAAGAAACCCACTGTAGGTCTTTGATGTGCCAGGGCCGCTATATTTTGTAGACTTGAATGCCCGGTGGAACAGGTGGCCAGTTTGTCCCTCTCTTAGCTGATGATGAATGCGGGCGTTGAACTCTCGTCGGACTGCCCTCGTGACAGTTTAACCTGAAGCGTAGTCCATTTCCGTGCTACTACTTTTAGTGCACTGGATTAATTTACGCATGTGGATTAGCTTTCCCTATTACTAGTGTCCCTCGCTATCAGGAGAACCCTTTCCAACTTCTAAGGTACTTGTAATTTATGTCCCCAAGTCAAGGACGACAAGTCAACTGTTTGGTTCCACTGACAGGTGTATGGGTTGAACTCACTACCTCGGCATCAGCACTCAGGAAATTTAAGAGTGACCGCTTTTATCCATTCAGCCATGCTGACCTCCGTGCATAATGCTATCAGCATTGTCCCCTGGCCATTATGCTAATGCGCCAGTTTTTGTACAGCTGACTACACTAATATTTTCAAATAATTTACCATTATAAATTGTTGGGAGGTTAGCAAGGCCGAATGGATAAGAATGCGTGTTCCTAAACATCCAGTGTGCTGATGCCAAGGTAAGGGGTTCAACCCCTACACCGGACAGTTGAACTAAAATATTGACTTCTCATCCTTGACTTGGGGACGTAAATTACAAGGACCTCTGAAGTCGGAGTGGGTACACCCGATGGCGAGGGACACTGGTATTAGGGAAAGCTAATGTGTATGGACTATGCATGGGTTCAAAGCGAGCGAGCACAAAAACATTTTGGTGAATTCCTGAGGCCATTGAAATATAGACTCGCAAGTATTGATTGACCGGCTCCGTGGCCGAGGGGTTAGCAGCTTTCTCCGCTAACTCCGAATACTCTCGTCACGTGACGCGACGAGAATTAGCAGTGGTTCGAATCGCAAAAGTGACTTATGAGAGTATGGAGCCGGTCGCTCAGAAAGTCGTGGCGTGCTGATGAGCGTAATCTGGCCTAGGAATCAACATACAGCTGAAAGATGCTGGTGTTGACCGCAATATCCTGAAACAGGATGGAAACGCGGGGAAAAAAAAAAAAAAAAAAAAGTATTGATTGGCATGAAATATACACTCGCAAGTATTGATTGGCACTCATAGATTTGTAGATATGTGACATCTTTGGTGTTGTAGTTGTAAGCTGTCGATGAACAGTACTAACTCTTAAGTACAACAGCGCTGCTTGGCTGTACTCGTCAGATAAATTTGGTTGTTCAATTTGTCCTCGGCCGTCTGTCTCTTTTTCTGTAACACATGCAGTATGGTGTTGGTCGTGATATCTGGCACAGCCTCCTGTCTCTGTTATTGTCATCTATGCAGTATGGTGTTGGTCGTCATGTGTATCAACAGCCTTCTGTATATTTCTTATTGTAATCCATGCAGTATAGTGTTGGTCATCATATTTGTCCACATCCTCCTGTCTCTTTTCACTAGTCCAAGCCGTTGGTCGTTATATATGTCCGCAGCCTCCTGTCTATTGTTTACTGTAATCCATCCATTGTGGCATTGTCATCGTATTTATCTACAACCTACTGTCTCTTATATATTGTAATCCATGCAGTGTGGCTTTGATTGTCATGTTTAACCTCAGCCTCCTGTCTCTTATATTACAATCCATGCAGTGTCGCGTTGGTCGCCATATTTGTCCACATCACCCTGCCTCTTTTGCTGTTATCCATGTGATATAGAGTTCGTCGTCATATCTATCCACAGCCTCCTGTCTCATTTCCTATAATCCTTGCAGTATGGTGTTGGTCACCATGTCTGTCTGAAGTCTCCTATGTTGCACGTTGCCAGTAATTCTCGTTACAGATGTCCCTCCACTCAGATGTGTCATGCTGACTGACAGGGAAATCATGGATGGCTCCGGCGGAGGATACGATCAGACAGGTGTGCATCTTGGAGAACATTAGGCGAGGAGAGGAGTGGGTCAGAGTGCCAGCGGAGCAGTTAGACTTGTGCAGAGTTATAATCACATTGAGCCGGGAGTGCAGGGAGTGGCCAGCAGGGGCCACAGAAGTGGAAATCCAGCAACTAATTCAGGATAATGCTCGCCCGGGTGATGTGATTATCTACACAGATGGTTCGGTGTTGAGAGGTAGTAGAAGTGCCTGGGGGTTCTTGGCAAAGGCTAATGGTCGACGTTTGGTGCAGGAGAGCCTGGCATATGATACCACAACATCTAGCTTAAGAATGGAGGTGGAGGTAGTCAGTGCAGCTTTTCGCTGGATGGAGAATACGATACACACACACACATCGTGATTGTAACTGACTCGGAAAGCATGCTGAGTAGGGTGAGGACAAGCAAGCTTTGTGCCTAGTGGCTTGCTTCGCTTCGGAAGTCACGGGTGGCAAGCATCATCTGGATCTTTTCTCCGGGGCATGCTGGTGTGCTGGGGAATGAACAGGCAGACAGATTGGCTGGCTCTGCAAAACTTGGTGGAGTATTGAAGCATGATAAGGCAGACATGGTTGCGGCCTTATGGGAGCACATGTACACCTCGGAGGAGCAAATGGATCACCATGGTCTGGCAAGAATGCGACAGCGAGGAGTGACGAGGGGATCTGGCCGATTCTCGACGCTTAGAGGAAAGGCGAGACGCACATATAATCAGATTGCTACTGGTACTATTGGGATTGGAACTCTTCACTGGCTTCTGAGGATGGAGACGAAGCGCTTATGGGAATGCCCCAAATGCTGTGATGTCGGTTCCTAAATAAATCAATCAATCAATCAATGTTGACTGACACGTTCTCTCTAGGCTTTCCCTTGCCTCTCTACCGCTCCAGCTTGCCCACCATTACTGTGTTCTCCAGTTTGCTCTCTCTTTCTCTCAAGGCATGTCCTAAGACTGGCTTAACTTCAGCAAAATTCCAACCAACAGGCACATTAAGTGAACAAACAAGCACAGACAACAATGAGTGCTTCGGTCACAATGGTCTTCATCAGGGAGACAACAAAATTCAAACACCAAAAGTTCACTGATCATGATGTTTTGTAATGGCTATGATAATGATCATGACAATCCACTGTTGACTGATCATAATAATGATGACAATGATAAATTTGTATGATAATCAGAGTAGCATCCTTACTCTGCGACTTTTGCTTGGGTAGACTGAGCACTTATAGGATTGTCTTAAGTTCTGTGACATCGACTCTTAATATTAAACTACACAACATGCTGACGACAGTTATAATGTTGTTTTTGTTGGTATGACACTAGAAATTGTATATTTATTATGGTTATAATAATGTTGGAGACTGTCAGGCCTCAGTCAGATAAGACAGCTACTGTATGACAGTAGACGGTACTACCTGCTTTCTGTTAGAATGTTGGATGGCGCACACAAAACCTGACACCCCACATTGTGCTAACGGTTTCTGACAAGGGAGCGCAATAGGGAGGGTACAAGCCTTGTCTTAGTGTAAGGAAATGAAACCTAAAGAGTAAATGTCATGGCAGGGCAGACCAGACCGTAAGCCTTGGTCAGCAATTGTCTAGGATTGAAGCTCCGACAGGCAGACAGTTAGAGCATTGCTTTGCTGATATGGCAGATTCTGCAGTTTGTATTGATTTTACCTTTTCTCTGGAGTGAACTAGGCAGGCCGAGAGGGGGATTATGATGCATGGGCGACACATGGTCTCTATAATTCAGCCCAGGCTTTGTGCTATGGAAACCTATGACTCCATCCATGACCTTACCACCATAGATTGTGATTGGTGTGCTGTTTTGTTGTTGTTATTGTAGCACAATGTAACTATCGTCTGTAAAGATGGCAAGGTTTTAGAGAGTGTGATGAAAATGATGATGATGGTATTCATATGTTCTAAATATATACATACTATGGACATAAAATAATTTCCTCCTCCTCCCCGACACTTCCCTCCATCCACAGATCACCTTGGTAACTGAGCCTGGGCAAGGTCGGTTCGAAGTGACCATCACACGAGATGTCAGAAAATCCCAGTTGACCATTGACTCCAAAGACATCAGTCGAACGAACGTCTACGGTAATGCCTCACACTGCGTGGAGCAAAAAGAACCCTTTCTGAGACCCTATTGCTTCTGCAAGGATCTATTGCCCAAAAGCGGTGGGAAAGACGCCTCCGCAGGACATTAATATAGGGATGATTAGCGGCAAGCGGTGCAGCTTAAGTTGGCAGGTCCTGATGAAATCCTTGTACATCCAATGACTCGCCGTATACTTGGCCATGAACATGACAATAGATACATTGGCAGTATAGTACGGCTGACTGCTGCAGAGCTGTAATAATATAAGTTAGTTATTGTATATCTTTTACAGGATGTCGCAGTCAACTCTGCATTTTTTGGTTGTTCATCATTTCTTGGGAAGTTTATGTTCAGTAGCTTGCCATTGCTTTCTGAGCGACCGGCACTCATACCTTTATATGAATAACCAACGCAAGGTGGTCTGCTTCCAAATCGCCCACAGCTGTGTTTTGACTGTGGTTTGCAGGATTATAATTGCGTTCATAATCCTTGCGCCACAGAGCTGACTAAATATAGAAGACATTCCAGGAAGACCATGATGTGCAGGTGAACTGTTTCTCTGCCAAACAAAAACTAGGTTTGTGCCAAACAAAAATAGGATTGGACCTAACAAAAATGGCTGGCGCGAAATGGGAAGTAGGGGGTGTGTCACATTTATTACTTAAAAATTGTCAATATGGTAGACATGTTGTATTAGAACGCAATGACAACATTTTGGCAATATATATATATATATAAATCCACGGCAGATATTTGAAATCGCTTAAGATGATTTATAATTCCATGACACTTAATCAGTTAACTTAATTGGACAATCACAAAACATGGACATTGCGGCAAGATGCCTTCATTAGCGAACAACAACAACAAAACAGGAAACACGTTACATTAAAGTAGCTGTATTTAATTTGTTATTACATAAACATATGCAAATAATTATGTAGAAGCACACAAATGCAAACAGAAATACAGCAATGTGGGAGGTGAACATCTATTGTGTCTCTGTCTGTGGCTTTTGTCTGCTACCTTGAATCTTTCCTTCCTCTTCTGCGTCCCTCCTCCTGCGTGCCTCTTTTAAGAGGATTGCGTCACACCAGTGTGTGCTCCTCCAAGGTCAGTGTGCCGGACTGGCATGCGTCTGGTTAAGGTTAGGTTCTTCTAGATAGACTCCATCCAAGGTCATGGGCTGTATCTATCCGTGGGTAGTTTTCTTCAACAATGTTGCCAGGACAGTGGCGTTAACGGCCTATGACATTTCACCCTTTTCGAAGCAGGCGACTTATCCGATCTCACAAACCGAGAGATCAATGTGCGATGTGTTAGCATTAGACAACAATGGTGGTGGGGAGACTAACCCCCGTCCCTTCTGGACCTACGGTGGGTACCCAAATCTCTCTGCCACCTTCCTCCCTCCCTCCCCTCCCCTCAAATCTTATCACCTGCATCAGTTATCATGTTATCTATTTGCAAAACATTTGCATAATAGCATGACCTAATGTAGTTATTTTCGTATCATTTTCCCCCTTGTCGTTTGATATTACGTTACTGTTGTTGTTATTTGTTAGTTGTTATTATTTGCTGAGATAATATTATAGCCGCAATGTCATCTTGTATTTTTTGTCATTATGATGATGTCATCATCATCTTGTTATAATCCTGGCTACTATGTGTGTTCGATGACATCGTGCTTTGATGCATACAGCAACTGTCGCTGCTGATACATACAGCAACGGTTGCTGTCTGACAAATATCCTAGGTTAGGTTCATTCCGTACAGAGCATCTCGTTACACGTTGCTTGGGGAATTCATATATTACACTTTTGTGTGTGAATGAAGTGTAATTTAGTTATAGATAACTAGTGACGTGGGGATTACTGTAGTTTAGCTATTGACATGGGGGGGATACTGTAGTCAAGCTAGTGACGTGGGGTTACTGTAGTCAAGTTAGTGATGTGGGGTTACTGTAGTCAAGCTGGGGGAGGGATGTTTACTGTAGTCAAGTTAGTGACGTGGGGTTACTGTAGTCAAGCTGCGGGGAGGGGTGTTTACTGTAGTCATGTTGTGAATATGTAATCTAAGCTGTATACCTGCCCATCGGCCTATTTAGGGAATTAATGAAAGATGAATGAGCTCTATTTTCATACCTTCAGAATTTGAAACGCTAATCCGTCTAACATTCTTCTCTTCTTATCCCTCTCCTTCATTATCATCATGTACCCTGCAATTTGGCTGCCTCTCCACAAATCTCAGTATTTAGGGTTCTAACCATTGCACGAGATGTCAAAACATCCCAGTTGACCATAGGTGATCAATTCTGCTGATGATATTCCTCCATACTAACACCTCAGTCCATCCAGCGTCATTTCACTTGATTGGCCACTGCCTCTTTTCCCACTGATCTTTCCAGTTGTAACAATGTTCTCCATTGCCTCTCTTCTCACCACATGACCAAAGAAAGCTGTTTGTCCCTTTCTTATTGTTGTATATAATGTTCGTTTCATTAGCCTCTTCTGGGCAATCATTGTTAAGTTACCCTGGCAGTCCAAGGTATTCACAACATTCGTCTCAGGAACACCATCTCCATTGCTTCTAAGTTCTTCCTAATTTGCTCATGTATATTTGATGATTCACTGCTATACAACAAAATCCAACGTCTTACATATATTATTTAAATTTAGTTTATCGTAAACAACATATGATTTATAAATGCTTGGGAAATGTGCAACATGGTGCCTACATGCATAATTAGTTCTAATTGCTATTCTGGTAGTTATGTATTGATTTTACGTACACTAGCTCTGAAACTTCCGGTACGTATGGCGGGGTAGTGGGATCAATCTTTACATCGTTCAGTTGGACAGCAGTGTTGACTTCTCATTTAGAAAGCAATGGCAAACCCCCTGGATGTAAGATTGCCCAGCAAGTCAGGTTGGGGTTGATGGCGTCGTCCTGTAAAGGACATGCAACATGTTAAAGTTCACAATTGACAGGCGTGGTATGAGTAGGAATAGATAACCCCTTCTCTCTCTCTCTCTCTCTCTCTCTCTCTCTCTCTCTCTCTCTCTCTCTCTCTCTCTCTCTCTCTCTCTCTCTCTCTCTCTCTCTCTCTCTCTCGCGCGCGTGCGCAGAGTATTATTTTGGATATACTCTCCGGGACATGCTGGGCTGCGGGATACCGAGCGAGTGGATGGGTTGGCTTCAGAGGGGCACATGGTAGAAACACTAACCGTGGACAAGGCAGATATGGTAAAGACTGATCGGCTATTGGGTAACATCACTGTAATAGATGAAGCAACATACTAGTCTGCTCGAATTGAGAGTTGAGTCAAGAACTGATATCACAGTACTCAGGACATTCTGGTCGGTCCTCATCTTCAACAGCAAGTGAAGAGTCCTAATACTAATGGTACGAGAAGCAGTCTGGTTATGTGTCCGTCTGGCCTTTCTTCGGAGTCCTGGTGTCGGTCAGATCCTCCGGTCACTCTCTGCAGTATCATTCACTCCAGGCCTTGATAATCCATCTGTTCTTCGGCACTATACAAGGGATCCCGACCACATCTGCTTATAATACACAAATACCCCCCCCCCCCCAACAGTGCAGACCCAGCAAATCTGTCCCCCTGCTCGTCCTGGTGGGATGGGGGGGGGGGGGGCAGTCCAACAGATTTAAGTGAGTCTGGAGGGGAGGGACCTGTGGAAGGACCAAGTCGGAGTGTTTACAACCAGCGTGTTTTCTGACTGTGCATATATGGGCTCGCTGAATGTTAATCCATTCTTGAGACAATCAATCTTGTGTTTATTGTTGAGACAATCAATTAAATCAATCAGTCATCATTATCTTGTGCCCCGCAACCTGGCACCACTGTCCATGTCTCATCACGGACTTCAGTCTTTGGTGGTCTGGATCAGCTCTGGTGATGATATTCCTCCGTGTCACTATCTGTCCATCAAGCATCATTTCTCAGTCAACTTTTGCTTTTCCCACTGATCTGTTCATTCTTCGTGATGTTTCCCCACACCTCTCTTCTCATGACTTGACCAAAGACGTTATTTATATCTTTCTTATATTTGTATCTGCATATGTATGTAATGTTCTACGTTCATTAGCCTCTTCCACACAATTAGTGTTAGTGACTCTGGCAGTACAGGATATTGCCAACATTCGTCTCAGGAACCACATCTCCATTGCTTCCAAGCTCTTCCTAATTTACTACCCTCTTCCACACAATTAGTGTTAGTGACTCTGGCAGTACAGGATATTGCCAACATTCGTCTCAGGAACCACATCTCCATGGCTTCCAAACTCTTCCTAATTTGTGTATTTACGTTCCATGACTACTGCCATACAGCAAAGCTGGCTGTATATAACATGTTAGCACTCTTTCTGACATTCAGTGACAGTGACTTATTCCATAAAATATTATTTTTATTTCCTGAAGTACAGCTTTTGCTGGGCCCATTCTGCTGTTAATATTTGTCATGCATTGTCCATCTGATGTTTTGATTGCTCCTATGCATGTAAATTTATCTATTCTCTTAAGCATTTTCCCTATTATTTCTGTATCACATTTTGGTGTCTGTGCGCATGTGTGTGCTTGTTTGCATGCATGCGTGTGTGCATGCGTACATGCAAGAAAGAGAAAGAAAATACAACCATTGTTTCTGTTTTCTTGATATCCATGTGAAGTCTTTTGGTTTTGCACTCTGTTACTACAACTTTCAAACAGCTGCTGTAGATGTTTTTTTTTTTGCTTTTTCATTCATTTGATTAATTTGTATATTGTGTGTTATTTATAACTACAACTATTATCGCTTTGATCTCTCTCCTTATTACGCCGCAATAGAGAGGCAAGATCTGGCGACAAAACATATCCTTGTCATGCTCATAATCAATCAATGTTAATTGTAATAAGACTAGATGAAAAATTATGCACACCATGATTAAAGAATGCTTAGTATGCTATGATTTTTAAGGAGGTTTGTAGTTTGCACTGAGATAGTATTGAAATACTTCCAATTGTGTGTGAGACTTGGGGGTGTCTTTGATTCGTTGTAGAAGATTGTTCACAGCTGAGCTGCAGTCTATGCTAAGCTTCTTATGCTTACGTCTATCCATGACTTGGGATATGTTGTATGTTTAAGAGTTGGCTTTGTCTTGTATTACATTTTAACAGTGGCTAATGGTAATATGGAACACGTTAATATATTATTGTCTGAATAGGTTGTATTTATTTAGAAATAAGTATTCACAGAATGCTTATAGTTGACGTTTATGCATGTTAGAATTGTCAGTTTCTTGTTTACTATGACTTATCCTTAAAACCCATATGTGAAGTGAGTAAAGTCGCTAAGTGATTGAATTGGAACATTGTCCCAGATTGTATAACAATAGTCTACATGTGTCAGTATGTGAGAAATATAGAATATCTTTCTTGTGTATTCATCAAGGATGCTTGTAATGTTGGCAAGTTGGTAAATATTCTTTTTTTTTGCCTTTTGATTAACGAGTGTTTTAATGAGAATTAGAGATGAGATTTGTATCATAGATGATGCCCTTGGCTTTGTGTTCAGTTACATTTTCTGCTAGTAAGTTACTGGTGTAGAGTTGAAGAGTTGTCTGTGAATTCAGAGAAAGACAGAGAGGCAGACCTGTAAATATAGACCAGGTAGGGATCAATCTTTACTATGAACTTTTCTATGAACTCTCCGTTAGTTGTGATCGTATTCTGGTACAGATAACTCTGGTCGCATTTTCATTTGGCATTAAATTGTTGTGAGATGCCTGAGGAGAGCTGCCAACTTAACAATCCGAGACCGAATAAGAAATGCTGTTATCAGACAGACAGTGGGATCAACACCTTGTGCCACATTTATTGAAAGACAGAAGATCAAGTGGTTTGGCCATGTCGTTAGAATGCAACCCCATCAACTACCATCACTGGCCTTACATCATCTGCGACGAGACTAAGGGGACACCCAAGAAGAAAATGGATTCACGACATCAAAGACATTGTACACTCACACGGAGTGATACTATCCAGTGCCGCCCATCGGGCGCTGGAGCACAAATTATTCCTTCCCACGACGCTTGACGGCAGAAGTGGAAGATGATGATAATGATTAAATTGTTTGTTCAGAAGGGAGGTAACTATCAAAATGCATGATTTGCTTGGTGTGGAAAAAGTTATATCCCTTTAAGTAGAGTCTTGATTTTTTTTTTTTTTTTTCCGCGTTTCCATCCTGTTACAGGATATTGCGGTCAACACCAGCATCTTTCAGCTGTATGT
Source organism: Cepaea hortensis (assembly GCA_963921405.1). Lineage (NCBI taxonomy): Eukaryota > Metazoa > Mollusca > Gastropoda > Stylommatophora > Helicidae > Cepaea > Cepaea hortensis. The sequence continues at coordinate 12,010,853 of OY992883.1, read as the reverse complement.
TGATTCCTAGGCTAGATTACGCTCATAAGCACGCCACGACTTTCTGAGAGTCTTGATATGGGTTAGTTAATTAATAGGTCGAGTGTGTAAAACAGTTTTTGGGTGTAAATTGAGGTTTATTGATAGCATATATATGTAAAACAGTTTTTGGGTGTATATTGAGGTTTATTGATAGCGTGTATATGTAAAACAGTTTTTATACACTGAGATGTAGTTTGACGTTTAGTGATAGCTTGTAATACAAACAGTTTTGTGTGTAAATTGAGCTTTCATGACAGCATTATATGTAAACAGTTCTTGTGTGTAAATTGAGGTTTAGTGACAGCATATATATTTAAATATTTAATAATGACAGCTTGTATATGTAAACAGGGTTTGTGTGTAAATTGAGATGTAATGATAGCTTATTTTGGTAAACCATCTCTGTGGCGATGGCGTTAAGTACGCAGTTTGTAATCACACATACAGTGTTCAAATCACAGCTGTGGGTTATTTGGCAGCAGACTACCTGCTATAGATTTCAAAAAATGGTATGGCTACCAGTCATTCAAAAAGCAATGGCAAACTACTGAACATAAACTTACCAAGAAAGCACAAACAGCCAAAATATTATGGGATTGACTGTGACGTCCTGTACAGGATATGCAGTCTTTGTGGAGTGGGAGGTGTAATGAGAGTGATGTGTTGTGTGGGAAAACAGTTCTTATGCACTAAGAGATGTAACTTGAGGTTTAAAACCGTTTTTGTGGACTTAGAGATGTAACTTGTTTCTTGATACTTGTGTATGTAAACTAGTTTTTATGCATTGAGAAATGTAACTTGAAGTTTACTAATAGGTCGTATTTGTAAAACAGGTTTATGTGCACTGAGAGATGTAACTTGAGGTTTAGTCATATGTCTTAACTAGAAAACAAAAGTTGTCGTTTTTTATTTTATTCACACATCATTGAAAACAATTCACCGAGGTATTAATCAGCTGAAAATGTCAAAGAATCTCTCATTGAAATGTTCTTGATATAAATTTGAAATTTGTGAGTCACATAAATAACACAGGAAAATTATTGAAATTATCGTAGCGTGAGGAAACTACGTGGAGAAAGAAGTCAGGGGAAAAAAAAAAAAGATATACATGCACCGTTTTAACAGCTTTATCAAATGCTGGCTAATCCATAGCCAGCATTCTCTTATGTGTTTGTTTGACTTTTCCTGAGAATGTGCAGCTTTCTTTCACATGGTGAGTGTTTGTATTGGGTTTCTGTATGTGTTAACACTGTTTGCCTTTTATCATTGTACCGCTATATTGAACTGGACAATCTGGTCGACCTAGCCTAAAATTGGTACCTGGAGAAAGCTTGGTATGTCAAGGTTACCGATGTGATATTGACATCATTGAGTGACAATTAGTCTTTAAAAATGTGGGGCAAGCACCATATACCAAAGAGTCTCAAAGCGTGTAAAAGGGTCTGTTGCTTTGTTTTTCTGCAACTGCGAGAACAGCAAGTTAAAAGAGGTGTGGGAAAACTAGAACACTACATAGGAAGCCAAAGACGATTAATAAACCAACACAAAACTGGTGTCGTGAGTCGCTACACGCTGCAGGATTTACTGAGGAGGGGATCCGAGCACTTATGGACTGAATGATTCGACATGCAATGAGGATGATATGTTGACTAACTTAATGTTCTGCCAACATAACCCAAGGTAGGCAACCCACAATAACATCAGACTCAAAGGGAAATAATCAGGTTATTGGGCATGAATATCGGAATAACATATATCACTCCATCATAAATCTATTTTTGTGGCATACGATAAAATCACTTATGGGAATTGATTATATTGGCCTTTTCTTGCTTTCCGCATCCATACAATATAACAATTAATTCGCTTTTTATAATAGAACATTGCAAGCTTGCCATGGGACGTCTGAGGCTTAATGTGCAAAAGTCGCGGCTGCTAGCTCTACTGTATAAGCGCGCCTGTTTGTTTGGTGTGCAGATAAGATGCCTAGGAGTATTAGTTGTACTATCATCATCATCAAGTCGCCACTGTGGTTGCTTCTCCACACTTTACTGATTGTTAGGCTGCCATTCTACACAAAGTACGCCAACTCACTATTAAACACAACTCTGCTCTCCTTTAGAAATGTAACTTGGACTCGAATTTATGGTTTTTTTGTTACTATATTCATCACGCCACTATAGCATGGACATATCACATACACCATCATATATTCCATTACATTACATTACATTGGCACCTTGCCGTCTTGACAGACGATAGTTTGTGCTTTAAAAAGGCATAATAACTTTTACCTATGGCGGTAGCGAATGTGACTGATAAGGCCAATTTGCGCTGTAAATGTCCGTTCACACTGGGTGCATGTGAATACGTGGTCATTTCCACCATCATGCACCATCTTACGTCTCAAACGCTCGGTGTGTGACTTATCTGCAATAATTTGCTCCTTTGTCTTTATTCCATTTCTGATGTTTGCCCTCCATGCAACACGTTCAGCGGCGACTTGCTCCCAATGTGCATTATCAATGCCTGTATCAATCATGTCCCACTTACACACATCTTTGTTTCGTAGTAGAGTCCGACCCTGAGATCTCTTACCCATCTGTAATTCACCAAAAAAGATGTCCTTTGGTATTCTACCATCATCCATCCTCCTAAGATGTCCTATCCATCTAAGTCTACGAAGACTGAGCATGGAATAAACTGTCACACAACCTGATCTTTCCAATACTTCAGTATTTGTGATTTTGTCTTGCCACTTAATACCAAGAATTCTTTGCAGACACCGCATATGAAAGCTGTTTAAATGTTTCTCTTGGTGTGAGTAAGTTGTCCAGGTTTCACTGCCATAAAGAAGAGTACTAAGGACACAGGCTTGATAGACAAGGACTTCATATATTCCACATTATTATAAACACCACATTTCTATATGTTCACTGACATAAAAGAGTGGCTCAATTTTGGCCATGACTCTCCTCTATCTGGTCCGCACTCGGCCAAACAAAGACTCTAGACTCCCCTGTCCGGACCTCGTTTCCTGTTGACCGCGAAGCGAGTCCCAGCGTTTCCACGCTGTGTGAAAAGTATCCACTTTTCACGATCCTGGTGTCAATTTACTGAAGACTGCCATACCCTCTGACCTCATCTAATTTGGGTTATGGCATAACGGATCCATGTCCTTATCTTGACCATGGCAGCGATGACGTTTTCAACCCGTCTTGGTTACACATGAAAGCAATTCCATGACAAGAATTATGTAGCAGTAAGCTTTCATATAGACATGCGTGAGGAGATTAGGTACCCAGTCCAGCAATGCCGAATGGAAAAGAGCGCTCGCTCTTAAACTTCCGGTGTGCTGATGCCGAGGTAGCAGGTTCAACCCCTACACCGGTCAGTTTGTGTACAATGTTGACTTCTCGTCATTGACTTTTGTACGTAAATTACAAGCAGTTAGAAGTCTGAGTGGGTTCGCCTGATGGAGTGGGACACCCATGCTTTTCTTCCTATAGCAATGTTTGATGTCCATTTTACAGGGGCCGTGGTGACATTAGTAGTTAGCATTCTCGGTTTTTAAGACGAAACTCCAGGAATCACTTCTTTAATAATGGTCATGTTATGTATGGTCGACCCAAGCTACATGGATCTTATGTATTTCATTGAATTATCTGTTAATTAATCTGACATTGTAACTTGTGTGTTCAGCTGTGCAGTTCTGTGTAAGTTTGGGTTTACAAATATATGTACATAGCCATGTTGGTTGTATGTTATTAAACATAATGGTGTTTTATATTTGGCGTATGTGTTATTGATTCAGTTATTGCAGTGCCTGTGACTCATTGAGTTTGTTGAGTACTGTATGGACAGGAATGCTTTGTGCAGCGTCTGTGATTGTGTCACTATATTTGAGCAATCGTTTATTGATCATCAGAAACAGCATTACATTGATTTTCTTGTAAAGGAGGTTACGATCAACTCCAGGTTAATTCACTAGGTCATTTTATGTTTAGTAGTTTGCTATTGCTTTCTTACGAGAAGTTACTGTTGACGTCCATCTTACAGGTGTAGGGGTTGAACTGGCTACTACATCGTCAGTGTACCGGAAGTTTAAGTGCAAGTGCACCCTGCGGCCACACGACTTCTTAAAGTTGACTAATCAGTCTGAAACACTGAATCGAAAACATGATTTTGTTTGCATTGTCTATTTTTTTTTTTTTGGTTTAAAGTTGCATATCCTTTACAAGACGTTGCAGTCAACACCAGCATTTTACTGCCATTGTTGATGTCTTGGCAAGTTTATGTTCAGTAGTTTGTCATTGCTTTCTGAACGACCGGCTCCCATACCAACACGTTAAAACCAGCGAGACATGGTCTGGTGCCAATTATGTCACTGCTGTGTTTTGAACACGAGTAAGTGGCATTATGAATCACGTCCGCAACGCAATCACCACTGAGACCGGCTAAGCTTGACTAGTCAGTCTGAAACTCTCAATCGAAAAAATGATTTTGGTTGCGTTGTCTTTACAGACTCTCAATATCATCATCAAGTATTTTAGTTCCTGACCATTCCATTCTACAGTTGTCCCCCTTGTGTCACTCTCTTTAATTCAACGTATATCCGCAATAGAGCCACAATCGCCTCTGTGGCAAAGGGATTACGGATACAGTTCATAATCCCACATACCACGTTCGAAACACAGCAACAGGCAATTTGGCAACAGACAACCTTGTGTTTGATTTTTAAAAACTGGTATGCGTGCCGGTCGTTCAGAAAGAAATGGCATAATACGGCACGTAAACTTGCCAAGAAATCACAAACAGCCCAAAAATGTTGGTATTGACTGCGACGTCCTGTAAAGGATATGCAACTAATTTTTTATATCAGTAATTGTAGGTCGGTGAGAGTCTACCAGTGTTGTCCTTAGTCCACCCCTTCCTCTTGTTCTCTTTAGTCCACCCCTTCCTCTTGTCCTCAGTATTAAGTTCTGCAGTTCTCTTTCTGGTGTGTCTTCATGTCCTAGGATGTAAGAAGCCATGGTCGTTTGGTCACTTTAATAAATCTTCTTAGTTCTGTTATATTTTCCAGAACTTCAATTATTTCCCTCAGAAACCACATTTCCACTGCCATTAGATGTTTCTCAGCTTTATCTGTTTATTGTACATGTTCCACGTGCATACAAAATATAAGTTCTATAGAGAGCTTCAACTCCCTTGTTCTCACTGCAGTTGACAACTCTTTATTTGGGAGTCTCACTGGTGTAGTGCTTACGCCATCTATCACCCACTGGTGACGGCTGATCTAAGAACATGGAGTTACCATTATATACCATATGGTATAAAATTAATCGTTACTTTTGTTTTATTGGAGACCAAGCTGACCTTCCCACTGTGTGCCAGACTAGACTGATACAGGCTGACCTTCCCACTGTGTGCTCTGTTTGCCAGACTACACTGATACAGGCTGACCTTCCCACTGTGTGCTCTGTTTGCCAGACTACACTGATACAGGCTGACCTTCCCACTGTGTGCTCTGTTTGCCAGACTACACTAATACAGGCTGACCTTCCCACTGTGTGCTCTGTTTGCCAGACTACACTGATACAGGCTGACCTTCCCACTGTGTGCTCTGTTTGCCAGACTACACTGATACAGGCTGACCTTCCCACTGTGTGCTCTGTTTGCCAGACTACACTGATACAGGCTGACCTTCCCACTGTGTGCTCTGTTTGCCAGACTACACTGATACAGGCTGACCTTCCCACTGTGTGCTCTGTTTGCCAGACTTGCACTGATACAGGCTGACCTTCCCACTGTGTGCTCTGTTTGCCAGACTACACTGATGAAGGCTGACCTTCCCACTGTGTGCTCTGTTTGCCAGACTACACTGATACAGGCTGACCTTCCCACTGTGTGCTCTGTTTGCCAGACTACACGGATACAAGCTGACCTTCCCACTGTGTGCTCTGTTTGCCAGACTACACTGATACAAGCTGACCTTCCCACTGTGTGCTCTGTTTGCCAGACTACACGGATACAAGCTGACCTTCCCACTGTGTGCTCTGTTTGCCAGACTACACTGATACAAGCTGACCTTCCCACTGTGTGCTCTGTTTGCCAGACTTGCACTGATACAGGCTGACCTTCCCACCGTGTGCTCTGTTTGCCAGACTACACTGATGAAGGCTGACCTTCCCACTGTGTGCTCTGTTTGCCAGACTACACTGATGAAGGCTGACCTTCCCACTGTGTGCTCTGTTTGCCAGACTACACTGATACAGGCTGACCTTCCCACTGTGTGCTCTGTTTGCCAGACTACACGGATACAAGCTGACCTTCCCACTGTGTGCTCTGTTTGCCAGACTACACTGATACAGGCTGACCTTCCCACTGTGTGCTCTGTTTGCCAGACTACACTGATACAGGCTGACCTTCCCACTGTGTGCTCTGTTTGCCAGACTACACTGATACAGGCTGACCTTCCCACTGTGTGCTCTGTTTGCCAGACTACACTGATACAGGCTGACCTTCCCACTGTGTGCTCTGTTTGCCAGACTACACTGATACAGGCTGACCTTCCCACTGTGTGCTCTGTTTGCCAGACTACACTGATACAGGCTGACCTTCCCACTGTGTGCTCTGTTTGCCAGACTTGCACTGATACAGGCTGACCTTCCCACTGTGTGCTCTGTTTGCCAGACTACACTGATGAAGGCTGACCTTCCCACTGTGTGCTCTGTTTGCCAGACTACACTGATACAGGCTGACCTTCCCACTGTGTGCTCTGTTTGCCAGACTACACGGATACAAGCTGACCTTCCCACTGTGTGCTCTGTTTGCCAGACTACACTGATACAAGCTGACCTTCCCACTGTGTGCTCTGTTTGCCAGACTACACGGATACAAGCTGACCTTCCCACTGTGTGCTCTGTTTGCCAGACTATACTGATACAAGCTGACCTTCCCACTGTGTGCTCTGTTTGCCAGACTTGCACTGATACAGGCTGACCTTCCCACCGTGTGCTCTGTTTGCCAGACTACACTGATGAAGGCTGACCTTCCCACTGTGTGCTCTGTTTGCCAGACTACACTGATGAAGGCTGACCTTCCCACTGTGTGCTCTGTTTGCCAGACTACACTGATACAGGCTGACCTTCCCACTGTGTGCTCTGTTTGCCAGACTACACGGATACAAGCTGACCTTCCCACTGTGTGCTCTGTTTGCCAGACTACACTGATACAAGCTGACCTTCCCACTGTGTGCTCTGTTTGCCAGACTACACGGATACAAGCTGACCTTCCCACTGTGTGCTCTGTTTGCCAGACTACACTGATACAAGCTGACCTTCCCACTGTGTGGTCTGTTTGCCAGACTTGCACTGATACAGACTGCACCCTGGGTCATCATCTGGAGGGGTAGTGGGTGGGCTTTATTGTTAGTTCTCCTTCACTGACCTTAACTAGAGATACCACTATATAAATGTTGTATTTTTCATATGCTGGTGAAATATTTCTAGCCACAACTTCCAATCTATCACTTGTAATCATGTTCTTTCTGTTTTTATTTATTTTAGTCATTGTATTTTTACAGCTTAACTGCAGTTCAATCCATTTCATTGCTCACCATGGTACTTCTTCTTCTGCATTCATCCTGAGTGATTTTTCAAATGTAATTGCATTGGGATATTCGACTCTTACTGTTGTGGTGTCGTCTACATCCCAGTTGGTCAAGTTAGAACAGTTGAAGACATCACAGTCAGCCCTCAAGGGAAGGCAGGAACAGTCCATGGGCATTTTCCGCCATCTAGGGAGGCTTCCATAATTGCAGAGCCGATACTTAGCGCTCTGGTACTGGACTCACCCAAGGAATTGTCACGTCCCTCACATGGCTGCTTTAATTCCTCGCTTCCATGTATTGGGCATTTCGTTCACCACGAACAGCTACCAGCCCAAACCAAGAACGGTCAGTCTGCAGACGACATCCACTGAGCAAGCTTTCGCTTCGGACTTCCACGTAATGGATTCACTAGCCAAGCGTTTCATTTCGTGTTAATGAGACTTTCTGACTTTCTGCGGTTGTTCGTTGACCGGGTTACTTTCCCGGGTGCTTCGGGGGACATTACACTTCTACTCGGATGTTTTTTGCGTTGTGCCAGTTGCTATTTGCAACCCTTAGGCTGGCACATCCGACTACTTCAGGCGTTTTTGTCCAGGTTAGCCTTCCTGAGATGATACTTACTTCTTCTTGTGGCCTCAAACAACTCTCTCCAAGCCCTCCCTATCTTAGCTGTCTCATGCAGCTCTGTCAGTGTCCTTGAATGGGTGGGGGATGTATGTGTGGGTTGGGAAATGTGTGTGGGTGGGGGATCAGTGGGTTTGTGGCGGCATGTATGTTTGCCTGAGTCTGTGTGAGTGCGTGGAGGTATGTGTGGGTGGGTGGGGGATGTGTGGGTGGCTGAGGGATGTGTGGGTGGCTGCGGGGTGTGAGGGTGGATGGGGGATGTCTCACACAACATTGCAATATGCACTGTTTATGTTTACAACTTTCATTTGACAATGTTTTTTTTCCCCCATGTGAATGTATCATGCGTAATATGCATTGTTTATGCTTGCAAAATCCATTTGACAATGTTTGTTTTTTTCCCTATGTAAATGTAACATGCACATTTGATGAATGAAAGATGAGTGATCGAAAGGGCCAAATGTAAGACGGGTCCGCGTGCCCAATTTGTTACCCTTTTAAAATAAAGTAAGTTTGTTCGTTCGTTCGTTCCTTCCCGTATTTTACATTTCTGTCTCTTCCTCTCCTTTCCTTTGCGTTATATTTCCTCTATTTCTTTTGTCCTATGGCTTCCAGACTAAGGCTTTTCTAGTTATAACATTCTCAGAGCAGGTCCGCATGGCTAGGAACGCGTGTTCTTAAACATACCTTGAGCTGATGCTGAGGTCAGGGGTTCAACCCCTACACCGGACAGCTGGACTAAAATGTTGACCTGTCGTTCTTGACTTGAGGATGTAAATTACAAGCATCTCTGAAGTTGGAGTGGGTTCGCCTGATGGTGAGGGACACTGTTAATAAGGAAAGCTAATCCACACACAAAATTAAGTCCATCACTACTATAAATAGTGTGTATGGACTAGCTTGAGAGTTCAAAGTGAGCAAGAGCAAAAAAAAAACATTCTCAGATGTTCTCAATGTATGTCCTATCCAGCATCATTTCTTCATTTCTCAATGTATGTCTATCCAGCATAATTTATTCACCTCTTGGTTCACTGGTATTTGTCTAGTTCTCTCCATGAGAGAATTGTACCCTACTGCTAAAAACTTCATAAAACGTCCCAAGAAAAAAAAAGGACTGACCACACACAAGTCTTCATTGAATTATTTCAATCACATTTAATGAATAACTGTGTCAACAACAGCAACAAACAAACAAACAGTGAAGTCATGACACTGCAATCATTGTTATAAGGCTGTGGAATGCTATGTGTATATACAGCTGCAGGTTTATGAGTTAAAGTGACTAGCTCTCTTTCTCCAAGCATTTCTTTTTTTAAGAAAGTCATATTGAATAAATGTTCCACAATAATGCATTATAATAATGAAATATATAATAAAGAAAACATAGCAAAGATGACAATGGGTGTAGAACAATGGGTGTAGAGACTGCGGAGGTGTGGTTGCTTCACAGAATGCTAAGAATTCCATGGATTTGATGAGACCAAAGTCCAAGTACAGCATGAGACACATTCATAAAGACACACCCACACCATCATCATGTGTCAGATCCTGTGCAGAACATCTTTCTCATCCCTGCCCGCTTCTGTCATGCACTATCATGCCCAAGCTGTCTGCAACATCCTGTGTCCATCTTCGTGCTGGTCCCTGCCATTTCTTCCAGGTACCACGCCTTGCATCACTGATCTAATGTCACATTTCTTCCAGGTACCACGCCTTGCATCACTGATCTAATGTCACATTTCTTCCAGGTACCACGCCTTGCATCACTGATCTAATGTCACATTTCTTCCAGGTACCACGCCTTGCATCACTGATCTAATGTCACATTTCTTCCAGGTACCACGCCTTGCATCACTGATCTAATATCACATTTCTTCCAGGTACCACGCCTTGCATCACTGATCTAATGTCACATTTCTTCCAGGTACCACGCCTTGCATCACTGATCTAATGTCACATTTCTTCCAGGTACCACGCCTTGCATCACTGATCTAATGTCACATTTCTTCCAGGAACCACACCTTGCATCACTGATCTAATGTCACATCTCTTCCAGGTACCACATCTTGCATCACTGATCTAATGTCACATTTCTTCCAGGTACCACGCCTTGCATCACTGATCTAATGTCACATTTCTTCCAGGTACCACGCCTTGCATCACTGATCTAATGTCACATTTCTTCCAGGTACCACGCCTTGCATCACTGATCTAATGTCACATCTCTTCCAGGTACCACGCCTTGCATCACTGATCTAATGTCACATTTCTTCCAGGTACCACGCCTTGCATCACTGATCTAATGTCACATTTCTTCCAGGTACCACACCTTGCATCACTGATCTAATGTCACATTTCTTCCAGGTACCACGCCTTGCATCACTGATCTAATGTCACATTTCTTCCAGGTACCACATCTTGCATCACTGATCTAATGTCACATTTCTTCCAGGTACCACACCTTGCATCACTGATCTAATGTCACATTTCTTCCAGGTACCACATCTTGCATCACTGATCTAATGTCACATTTCTTCCAGGTACCACGCCTTGCATCACTGATCTAATGTCACATTTCTTCCAGGTACCACACCTTGCATCACTGATCTAATGTCACATTTCTTCCAGGTACCACACCTTGCATCACTGATCTAATGTCACATTTCTTCCAGGTACCACACCTTGCATCACTGATCTAATGCCACATTTATTCCAGGAACCACACCTTGCATCACTGATCTAATGTCACATCTCTTCCAGGTACCACACCTTGCATCACTGATCTAATGTCACATTTCTTCCAGGTACCATGCCTTGCATCACTGATCTAATGTCACATTTCTTCCAGGAACCACACCTTGCATCACTGATCTAATGTCACATCTCTTCCAGGTACCACACCTTGCATCACTGATCTAATGTCACATTTCTTCCAGGTACCACGCCTTGCATCACTGATCTAATGTCACATTTCTTCCAGGTACCACGCCTTGCATCACTGATCTAATGTCACATTTCTTCCAGGTACCACACCTTGCATCACTGATCTAACGTCACATTTCTTCCAGGTACTACACCTTGCATCACTGATCTAACGTCACATTTCATCCAGGTACCACACCTTGCATCACTGATCTAATGTCACATTTCTTCCAGGAACCACACCTTGCATCACTGATCTAATGTCACATCTCTTCCAGGTACCACACCTTGCATCACTGATCCAATGTCACATTTCTTCCAGGTACCACGCCTTGCATCACTGATCTGTCACATTTCTTCCAGGTACCACGCCTTGCATCACTGATCTAATGTCACATTTCTTCCAGGTACCACACCTTGCATCACTGATCTAATGTCACATTTCTTCCAGGTACCAAACCTTGCATCACTGATCTAATGTCACATTTCTTCCAGGTACCACACCTTGCATCACTGATCTAATGTCACATTTCTTCCGGGTACCACACCTTGCATCACTGATCTAATGTCACATTTCTTCCTGGTACCACACCTTGCATCACTGATCTAATGTCACATTTCTTCCAGGTACCACACCTTGCATCACTGATCTAATGTCACATTTCTTCCAGGTACCACACCTTGCATCACTGATCTAATGTCACATTTCTTCCAGGTACTACACCTTGCATCACTGATCTAATGTCACATTTCTTCCAGGTACCACACCTTGCATCACTGATCTAATGTCACATTTCTTCCAGGTACCACACCTTGCACCACTTTTCTCTCCAAACTACTGTCACATTTAACATGGCCAAAATATTTCCGTTTCTGAGACATGATGCAGTTCATGAGTCAATCTTTTTCTTCTTCTTCTTCTGCATTCATCCGGAATGTTGTTTTGGATGTAACTGCCTTGTGCCTCTTTACAGCAGAGCTTGATACTTGCATTTTTCGGCCGACAATATCCAACTTCTTCAGGAATTTGTTGACTGGGTTAACCTTCCCGGGAGTTTCATAGGACGTTCTGCTCTCACTGTTGTGGTGTCATCCCCATCCCAGCTGGCCAATTTAGAACTGCTGAAGACATCCCATCAGCCCTCAAGGGAAGGCAGGGGCAGACCATGTGCATTCCCCGCCATCCAAGGAGGCTTTTATAATTGCAGAGCCGACACATAGCGCTCTGATACTGGACTCACCCAATGAATCATCACATCCTGCTCATGGCTGCTTAGCCTCAGCTCTTTTAATTGTTCAGATCTTAAAATACAAAAAACAAAGTAAGGGACTATTTTGCACGCCTTAAAGCCTATTGAGTGTTAGGTCCATATTTGTATAGACTAATCAGCATTCTGAGGGTGATGTGACCGCCTGGATTCCCTAAGACTTTTCCTGATATCCATCTTAGGCTGTGGTGACCTGGAAGACCAGGTCAATTGTAAACATTTGAACCCACCCCATGACAGTAGGCAAGCATCTAGCAGGTACGCTTATGGAGCTCCTTCATATTTTTAGAATGTCAGTACTTTTCTTCAAACACCTGCATCAGGGTATACCTGTATTTTTAAAAATTTCAATCATCCGCATCAGAGTATACCTGTCTTTTTCAGAACACTGCATCATCATCATCATCATCATCATCATCTTCCACTTCTGCCGTCAAGCCTTGTGGGGAGGAATAATTTGCGCTCCAGCGTCCGGTGGGCAGCACTGGATATCGGATTCTTCTTCTTCTTCTTCTTCTTCTTCTTCTTCTTCTTCTTCTTCTTCTTCTGCGTTCATCCGGAGTTTTTTTCCAGACGTGATTGCGTTGTGCCTGTTTACAGCAGAGCTGCATTCTTGCGCCATTAGGCCGACACATCCGACTTCTGCGGGCATTTGTTGACCGGGTTAACCTTCCCGGGGATATCGGATTCAAAATCAGCTGCAGGTGATTTAGAAACAGACTGGCTTGCATTGATTTTTAACACTGGTTATTCAGATAGCAATGGTAAAATGCTGAATGTAAAACTCCCTATAAAATCACAGATAGACAAAAAATGCTGGGGTTAATTGCGACGTCCTGTAAAGGATATGCAGCTAACTTTTCTCACATCAGAACAAAATAACTGTCGCATTTCGGTCAAATTATGTGAACAGTGTTTAGAGAATGTTGTGACAATTGCAAGACTGAAAGTTTTAGAGACATAGGATGGCAATGGAAAAATTCTACACGGGTTGACACAGTGACACGGAAGACACACAGTGATAGAACATACCAAGAACACATTGTAAACGTGGCTGCGAAAGAACATGACCACCTGAGTTGCTCAGCACAACACAGGATAATGTTGCATGCAACGACCTGTAGAGTGCAGTCATTAGTACAGTTACTTAGAGTTAGTTAGTTGAGGAGGGGCTGGACGATTGGCTAGAATGCCGGGCTCTCATTTGGAAGATCCAGGTTTGAATCCTCAGTAAGGTGTGGATGTTTTTCTGTCAGGGTAAAATGAAAACCCTAACCTGCAGTTCTTGGCAACTGCACTAGCCAGATGGTCATAATTCCTCAGGCCCCCCCCCCCCCCCTCTCATGTCCTATACCGCAGGGTACTCTATGCAGTAGATGACAAGTTTTTGAGTTAGTTATCTATTGGAATATCATCCTCGCACTCCAGACATGTTCATAGGTGCTCAGATCCCCCCCCCCCCCCCCCCCCCCCCAACATATGCATCAATGTCCGCTGGCTAATATTGCCAGTTTCACGAGGCCCCTCATTCTCCCAATATGCCTCTCATGTATGGCCGTGCTAGTTCTGTATTCACGAGGCCCCTCATTCTCCCAATATGCCTCTCATGTCTGGCTGTGCCAACTCTGCCTGACTTAGAATACAGTGGTTCAGACTGCAGTAGTGAAACGTGTTTTTCAGGTGTAGTTGGTTTAGCTTCATGAACTGGCAGCAGACATCCTTCTGGGCAGATAAAGATGATATGGAAAGTCTCTGGTGAAACTGCCACATAATATACACACATCCAGCATATGTCAATGCCTAACATTTGACACTCCGACGCTAGTTTCTATGCTGGTATTTGCCAAGGGAGTTACTTTTACCAAGCCAACCCTGATTGACCTTTAAGAATATCATACATCATATGACTCATTCTATACTATGCAAATCACTAAATGTTTATCACTAACTCCCTGCCAGTTTTCTGATCTCCATTCTATACTAACAAATCAACATACATTGGCCAGTTACCTTCAACATGGAAAAACCACTTTCAGTTTCTCTACTAATTTTAAAGTGGAAACTGAGGCAAAAAAAAGGACCCACAGCAGAGAGTGAGCATAGGGCCTGGGAAGATACTCAACACACAAAGGGCCTGGGAAGATACTCAACACACAGAGGGCCTGGGAAGATACTCAACACACAGAGGCCTGGGAAGATACTCAACACACAGAGGGCCTGGGAAGATACTCAACACACAGAGGGCCTGGGAAGATACTCAACACACAGAGGGCTGGGAAGATACTCAACACACAGAGGGCTGGGAAGATACTCAACACACAGAGGGCCTAGGAAGATACTCAACACACAGAGGGCTGGGAAGATACTCAACACACAGAGGGCCTGGTAAGATACTCAACACACAGAGGGCTGGGAAGATACTCAACACACAGAGGGCCTGGTAAGATACTCAACACACAGAGGGCTGGGAAGATACTCAACACACAAAGGGCCTGGGAAGATACTCAACACTCAGAGGGCCTGGGAAGATACTCAACATATTGAGGGCCTGGTAAGATACTCATCACACACAGGAACATGCAGACACACATTCAGTCAGACCGCCACTGGTAGCTTCAGCATGGGAACGCTTCGCTGGCTACTGAAGAAAGGAACGCAGCCTGCATGGGGGTATCCCACGTGCCATGATACTGATTCTTGATTGCATATCTTATACTAATTCTAAACCAAGCACAAATCAAGCAGTTACTCCAGACATGATTAAAACACTTTCAAGTTTCTAAACCTCACACCAACAAACAAATCACTGTACGTGACCATCACCACCCCATGCCATGCCAGTAAGCTTGGGCAGTCTAGGCTGGCCATCTCACACAATCACCAAAGTTTAGGGTCAGGCGTGTACTATTTTCCTCATTATGCCATGTAGACAAGCTATCCAGGTATTTATCCCTTTTTTCCCCTTGCTCTTTACCCATCAATTTTGCCAGCTGTCACTAAGTTTTCTAGTTTCTATCTCATCACACACACGATCCTCAAAACATCTCGACTGTCTACGTCTGATTTCCATAATCATTTTATGGATTTCATTTGTTTCTTCTGCCTGTCAATGGTATTCCTTGTGTTTTCTCCAGGAACACATTCCTACTGCCATTAGATGTTTCTCAGCATGTCTGTTTATTACTTCACATGCATACAACAATATAAGTTCTATAGAGAACTTCAATTCTCTTTTTCTCACTGCAGTTAACAACTCTTTATTTCTGAGTATGTCACAATATGATGAGTTATTCCGTACTTCAGCACAATGTTCAGTTACCAACTTACAACACTTTCAGTTACTAACTTACAACACTTTCAGTTACTAACTTACAACACTTTCAGTTACCATCTTATAACACTTTCAGTTACCAACTTACAACACTTTCAGTTACTAACTTACAACACTTTTAGTTACCATCTTATAACACTTTCAGTTACCAACTTACAACACTTTCAGTTACTAAATTACAACACTTTCAGTTACCATCTTATAACACTTTCAGTTACCAACTTACAACACTTTCAGTTACTAACTTACAACACTTTCAGCTACCATCTTATAACACTTTCAGTTACCAACTTACAACACTTTCAGTTACCATCTTATAAAACTTTCAGTTACTAACTTACAACACTTTCAGTTACTAACTTACAACACTTTCAGCTACCAACTTACAACACTTTCAGTTACCATCTTACAACACTTTCAGCTACCAATTTACAACACTTTCAGTTACCATCTTATAAGACTTTCAGTTACCATCTTACAACACTTTCAGTTACCATCTTATAACACTTTCAGTTACCAACTTACAACACTTTCAGTTACCATCTTATAACACTTTCAGTTACCAACTTACAACACTTTCAGTTACTAACTTACAACACTTTCAGTTACCAACTTACAACACTTTCAGTTACCAACTTACAACACTTTCAGTTACCAACAAAAAGTACGTGATATTTGATTCAACGAATGAACTCAATGAATCTATTGAAACACCAGGATGTTGTTGAAATGTTACTGATAAATGTATGGTAAGTGACCTAGTTCAAATCGAGTTAATACCCAGGCCGCAAAGAATCACGTTTAACTGAGTCCTTCTTCTGTAGAGCTTTCTTCTCCTGGGAGAAAACAAATTCTTTCCTTACTGGACTAAATTTGAGTTCGAGAATGTTGTTGACTTTGGCAACGATTTCTGTAGCAATGTTCTGATCAGCTTCAAAATAATGCTGCTTGTAGTCGTGTCCGTTTAGGTATGTCATCTTGAATACAGCTCGGCCTAAATGTGTAAGAGAAAGAAGAAATGTTTACTTAGTATGAAAATATATTTAAAAAGGTGTTGTCTTAAATACACCTTAGCATGTAAGAGAAAATAGAAATGTTTACTTAGCATAAAAAAGTATAAAAAAGGTGTCATCTTGAATACAGTTAAGCATATAAGAGAAATAGGAAATGTTTATTTTGTATAAAAAAAGTATAAAAAAGGTGTTGTCTTGAATACACCTAAGCATATAAGAGAAAGAAGAAATGTTTACTTAGCATAAAATTGTATAATAAAGGTGTCATTTTGAATACACCTAAGCATATAAGAGAAACAGGAAACATTACTTAACATAAAAATATATAAAAAAGGTCTCTTGAATACAGTTCGGTCTAAGCATATAAAAGAAATAAAATGTTTACTTAGCATACAAATTATCACAAATACATTTACAAAAGTTGCGCTCGATTTACAGGTCAATGCTCAAGTATATTCCATGGCAGATGGTGATGAACAGGCATGCAGTGATAGAGGTTTATATGTGGTAAACAGCAGTCTCCCACAGTAGGGTGCTACAGTAGAGCAGTAGCTAGATGTTTGCCTGCAGGCCCGCTGGACTGGTGTTCAAACCTCCACCAAGGCAGGATCTTCTTCAAATGGACCTGAGCTCCCGGTTTGACCCAGCCTAAAATGAGTACCAAGAAAGTTGTGGGAAGTAAAGGCGGCTAGTGTGACCTAACCACCATACAAGTGTCCATCAGTCTATACTGGGCTAGCACCATGTTCCCAACACACCTGGAGGCACAGAATTTGGTCATTTACTTCACTGTAGTCTTGAAATATTCATTCTCTTTTTGAAAAAATTCTAGTCACAAGTGTCGCACAAAGCACAAACTCCGTAGTTCCAGCAACGACACCCAGAAGTATCTGAGAAAAATGAAACCATGAAATGAAAGACTAAGCCCGGAATCGAACCAGAACCTTCGGAGTGCATGGCAGACAGCTTGACCACTTCGCCATGGAGACTCCTATTTATAATGTTTCCAGTGGGGTGTGAACACAGGACCTTCCGCGTGTCAGGCGGATGTGATAACCACTACACTACGGAAACCATGCTATATTATAATAATACTTTATAGATTTGAAAACACGTCAACAGCTGACACTCAATGACAACTCATATGAAAAGAATAATCGTCTGCAAAAATGAGAAAATCAGGATGGGCAGACAAGGGTTGGAACAGAATCCAAACTGCTGTGCTGACTATAAGTGCACACTCCACTGAACCATCAAAGTTATGTGCATTGTATTTCACAGTTTATGTCTGCATTTGATTCCAGATTATGTGTATGTAATTCCATATTCGATGTGTAAGCAGGAAGACATAACAGTCAATCTATCAGTACTTTGTTAACACTTGTGTGTTTACTTCATAGTACCAGTGACAACGTGTGAATGTATTTCAGCCAAAGAAAGCATTCATTCATCTTTTCACTTCATATCTTCTTCTTCTTCTTCTTTGCGTTCATCCGGAGTGTTTTTTCAGATGTGATTGCGGTGTGTCTGGTTATGCACCCTTGGGTCGAAACCCTTAGGCTAACACATCCGACTTTAGCGTGCATTTTTGACAGGTTAGCATTCCTGTGTTTCACTTAATATCATATCCAACTCTGCATAGTGTGCCGCTAATGGGATACAGTAAAATATGCTAAACAATAAATGGTACAGTCTATTGTTAGTGTCTTCTTTGTTCAAGTTTACACCAGGAGAACATCACTATGATGGACAGCTCTTTTTTTTTTAAAGCAAAATATATAATGAAAATTTATGGTCTCATGATAAACAATGAACAAGTCACAAATGTATACACACCATTATTCTTTGTTTCTGTGATTTCACAGGCTGCAACACAATCTGCATCATAGGTAAACGCCTTTTGTCGAAATAACCGGGCGGTTCCCTTGACGGAAACCGGATCAATTTCTATTTTGTCCCCACTGATACCTGAAGACAATGACAAGCAAAACAAAATAACATAGACAGTGAAATTCATACAAGAGACAATATTAAAAATATTGAAACATTTTAAGCGCACAAAAGAAGAAGACGAGTAAAATATTCCAGCTAAGAAGAGACAAAGAATTCCTTCCACAGGTGACATTTTCAACAGAACATGAGCTGCATACTGGAATGATTATTGTGACTATCACTACTTATACAAATTTTAAGACTTATAGGTGTATCACAAGACTTTATGTGGATCTGTAGTCCAGGACATGAGGAAGTGCACAGTAACAACACAGTTGGTGTTCTGGTTTCTGGTTTCACAATGTTCTAGTGCTATAAATGAAGACATACATAACTTAACCTCGGTGCTATTGCTATAAATGAAGACATACCTAACAGAACCTCTGTGTTATTGCCATAAATGAACCTCTGCACTGGTGCTATAAATGAAGACACACCTAAATGAACCTGTTATTGCTATAAATGAACCTCTATGCTAGCACTATAAATGAAGACATATCTAACTGAACCTCTGTGCTATTGCTATAAAACGAACCTCTGTATTAGTGCTATACCTAACTGAACCTCTGCATTAGTGCTATAAATTAAGACATATCTAACTGAACCTGTGTTATTGCTATAAATGAACCTCTGTGCTATTGCTATAAATGAAGACACACTTAACTGAACCCCCGCATTAGAGCTATAAATGAAGACATACCTAACTGCACCTCTGTGTTAGTCCTCAACTTGTGTACCATGCTGACGATGAAAGATTTATAATGATGACTCATCAGAGTCTCGGCCATCTTCTGATCCTCCTCACCATTTGACTCCGCATCTCCCCTGGAACCTGTGGACACACAAACACAACAATTTGTGGACATGAACTGTCATTCACACCCTTCCTCTGGTTGCCTGTGGGACAGTAGGTGTGCCTTAGAAGCTTCTGGATTCCAATCTCTTTTTGACAATTAAAATTTGTCCTGAATCAGTTTCTTGCCATAAGCCTGTGATGTGACAGTGCCATCATGCGCCAGATAGCACGTAGGAACAAACAACGGGCCAGTTTGCCCTTGTTTTCGCAGGCCACAAGCCCAGGCGTCAAACCCGCATCCGACCGTATCATGACATTATCAGTGCAGTTCACTGTCAACTTCACTAGCACACCACTTTCTCTTCTTTACATGAGTCTAAAGATTCCTTATAGTCTGGCCTAGTCTTGCCTCTTCTATCCTGGGGTGTTAAGTACCCTCAGAATCTTGCTTCGTTGAGTTGAGCTAAGAAATGATATTACTGCACTCAGGATATTCCCATACGTGCTCCGTCCCCTCGTTCAACCGCCAGCAAAGAGTCATACTGCTAATGCTTCCACCTGCTATCTGATTTAAAGTTCTCCAGGTCTTCCCTCTCAGTTTTTAGATTCATCCAGAGCCCCTGTTGATCCCCCTGCAATATCATTCGACCCACATACAGGTGCTCATTCTGTTCCACTGCTTTCTCCACCTGGCCCCACAAGCGTTCGTACATCTCTCCCTTGTCCATAAGTAATCTACCATCAAGAGGTGCATTCCCTACCAGCCTATCAGCCTGTTCATTCCACCACATAACCAGGGCAGAAAATCCATACAATTCTCACAATCTGGGGTCTCTGAATCGAGGCCAGCCAATCTACACAAAAACATTCCATTGACCACCTTAGTAAACATACTCTTGCCTCTTGTGTTCTCTTGTTTACAAGTACCCTTAGAATCATAATTACTCTTGGGCGTCAGCATGGCTGAACTGATAAGAGCACTTGTTCTGTTAACTTCCAGTGCTCTGATAATTAGCTAACTGGTCCAACCCCCATTGGCTATAATTGGTCACAGAACATGAACAGTGTATGATCAGCGACGGTGGTATTACCTGTGACTGAGCGTAATATCTGTAACTGGGCATTGTACCTGTGACTGGGTATTTCACATCAAATGTACATGATGAGTTGCACTAGCATTACCCATGACCGGACACAGTACTCATAAGAGGGCATACTACAATGTCTGGGCACAGAACATCAACAGTGTATGATCAGTTGCACTAGCATTACCTATGACCGGGCACAATACCTATAAGAGGGCAAAGTACCCTAAAAGAGGGCATAATACCTATAACAGGGTATATTACCTATAACTGCACATTGTATACGAAGGAAATAAAGGCATTTTACCATTGAGATATTCTTTAAAAATCTCAAACAACATATTGAACATAAAAGATTGTAATCATGCATACGTACTGTTTTCTCTAATGAGATAGAACTCCAGGCAGTTCATAGAGCCAAGTGTAGCATCTAGATCGATTGGCTTGCCCACTTCTGACTTGCTCGACTTCTCCAGTGTGTAGTTCAACCCTGTTTGTTGACAAACAATCAGTTACTACAGAGTTGATCAGTTAGTAAGCAGGCACATGAGCAAAGTTGAAAATATTGTGGACAAAGAAGAATACAAATACTGACAGGCTACAAGATCTGAACATGGGAGAAGGCTGGCTCATAAAATGCATCAATACTCAACCATCACAGTGGTGTGGAGAGAACAGTGATGGAAGGTGTGGTTCCTGGAAGTAGACGGGCAGGCGACCAGTATGAAGCTGGTAACTGAAAGCGCTGTAAGTTGGTAACTGCACATCACGTTGAAAAGTGGATATGAAAATGCCTGAAGCCGGGGAACTGGCAATCTTTTTTTACAGGGCTAGATGAGGGTGACTTATGATGAACATAATTTAATGGTTTGAGCCTGAAGAGAAGAAGAGACTGTCAAAATGTTGCTGATGTGTCTAGGCCAACATCTCCCTGGCAAGTAAACCACTATGTCTTCAATATGACACAATAGCCTGGACATGCCATCACTGACCTTGACTGTACTGAGACATCATCATAAAATTAATTATGCTGCAGTTTCGACAAGCCTGTGGTTCAGTGCATCCAACTTCGACAAGCAATTTTTTTAGTTTGCTTTTCCCAGCCTTTGACTTTCCCCGGTCTACCTACAAGGCAGCAGGTTTGTGTCTCTCTTGGCCTGGTCACTAGCCTTTGAGTGTCCCCAGTCTATCTACAAGGTAGCAGGATTGTGGCTCTCTTGTCTGAGACTGCGTACACCACACACTTGTCTGGGAAACAGTTCTGGCAAAGTTGGAACTAACTAATCAACATATGGACATTTAATAAGTGTACAAGACCGGCTCTGTGGCGAAGGGGTTACAGACACAATCCATAATCCTGCATTTGAAACACAATGCTGTGGGCGATTTGGCAGCAGACCGCCTTGCGTTGGTTTTCATATAATGGTATGAGTGCTGGTCGTTCAGAAAGCCTTAGCAAACTACTGAATGTACAAATGCCAAGAAATCACGAACAGCCAAAAGATGCAGAGCTTGACTGTGAAATTCTGTAAAGGAAATGCATCTAATTGTTTTAACAAGACACAAACACAACCTGTGCACGTACCTTGTCGTACTTTTATCTTTCGTTTCTTGAGAACTTTGTCCATGAGTTCCCTCATGGTGACAGACATGGAGTCTACCTGAAACTTGTTGAAGCCTCGGTTCGGCACCGTTCTAGAATCAGACAAAACAAAACACATGTACTATAAGTCTAACAGACAGACAACAGCATAGGAAAAATTATGGACTATCACATAACAATGAATAAATTAAATCACTCATTTCAGCCAAAGTATTATTCATTTATGCACTTCATATGACATATAACACTGCAGAATGCACCTGATGAGATGCAGCGTAATATTCCAGGCAATAAATCATCCAGCATATTGTTTATAGGTTCTGCGTCTAAATTCAGTAAGGGAATACATTGTTTTGTATAAACTAAATGCTAGTAACTTTATCCAAACGGCCTCACCAATGGGCTGAGATGACACTGTCAAGACCTTGAGAGAGCTGGGTCAAGGTCAGGACATTCTGCTGAATCAACATCAACAGTGGAGATCAGCATGGTTGAATGGTTAAGAGTGCTCGTTCTTAAACTTCCAGTGTGCTGATGCCGAGGTAACTGGTTTAACTTCTATACCGGTCAATTGGACTAAAATGTTGACTTCTCGTCCTTGACTTAGAGATGTAAATTACAAGTACCTCTGAAATCAGACTGGGTTTGCCTGATGGTGAGGGGCATTGGTAATAGGGAAAGCTAATCCACATGCAAAATAAACATCAGTCCAGTTCAAGTGGCATGCAATGGTGGGGGTGTGGTGAGGGGGGAAAAAATTCAAATTCACAAATGGAAAACATTATAGCTTTTTAGTGAATTATTGTTCCAAACCCCTGACATGTGACACTTTTAGTTTCTCATGGTAGATAGTGAGTTAACGTGACATCTAGTTTAAACAGAAGCTAACAAAAAACACTTACATTGTCACAACAACCGATTTTGGCTGGACTGGAGCATTGGCTACAAGAGCAAACTTTGTAAAGCCATATTTGGAGACGGGATCTGTCGGAACGATGGGAGGAAAGTCTGTGTCAATCTCTCCATCATCCTCGGCCATGTGCAGGGAGAACTTGTTCAAGAAGTCACTGTAGACATTGGTTAGACTATTAGTACATCACTAACTACTAGTTTCTTCTTTGTTCTGAGTGACAAGGCACCTTGGCAAGATCATCATCATGAGAAATGCCGATAAGCATGAGCAGTCATGTTTCACCATCTCAAATGATCACCAGAATCGTGTATCAGCTCTGTGTTCCTGTCTCGATTATGCCATGTGACAAAACCATTCAGATATTTACCTCTCTGCCTTTCCCTTGTTCGTTTCCCCTAATCTTGCCAGTTGTCACTAAGTTTTCTCATTAATTTCTTCTCATAATGTGCCCAAAACGTCTTGATTGTCAATGTCTAATTTCTCTGTCTACAGTTTTTATTTGCTTCTTACAGGACTTGCTCATAGGTTTTTTCTGTCTGTCCATGGTATTCTCATCTCCACTGCCATCAGATGTTTCTCAACTTGTGAGCTTATTGTTCTTATTTCACATCCATATAATAGTTCAGGTTCTATGTGGTACCTCAACACTCTTTTTTCCGTTGCAACTGACATTCTTTTATTGGTCAGTATGCTTGCCATCTTGCAAAAGGCTACCTTCACCACAGCGATCTTTGCAAGATACGCACATGCTTTTCTGCACAAACGGTCTACAAAATGTGACGAGTTAACCAATAAAAACAAGGCATGGAATTAGTCAGTTTGGCAAGAACACAATTTAAAAGTTTTGAAGGTCGAAAGGATCGACTTCATTGCAACTGGTTTTATCCCATATGGCTTGGTCTCTTTCCACAGGGTGGCTTGCTGAAAGCGTCGCACAAAGCATGAACTCTACAGCTCCAGCAATGACCCCCAGGAGTCTCCGAGAAATTTGCACTCATGAACCGAAAGACGTTGCCCGGATTCAAACCCACAACCATCGGAGAGCGAGGCAGATGGCTTGATCACTTCGCCACAGAGACTCCCCAAAAAAAAAAGAAATTGTGAGCATGGCAGTGCAAGACATCACAGAATCTGTCATAACCAGTATTCAAACCTGGTTTGTCGCTGCCACAGCGCGAAGTACTAATCACTATATGATCACGGCCAGGACATCCACAAAAACACAACTACAAGTAATAAATTGTGGCTAGAACTTGTATCTGCAAACAATAAACAGACACAGAATCCACATAAAACATATACAAAAGTTATTTAGTTGATATTGATCTGATACCCGTAAAGCCGTGTAAGCCTCATTGGTGTGCTGATAATATAGAATGAGATGAGATGCATTTAAGTAAATAAGTAAATGTCATAAACCCTTTAACACGCCCTGAGGTGTGCTGTGTACATGATGAAAGTTCCATATTTTTATAGAGTAATCAATAAACTGGAACAAATCATTAACACACAGAGATGGAAACAAATGCTGTCTGCATAAAAAATCACTGCAAGCTTACGAAGCTCACAATGAAGACCCTGCTTACTTGGGATCTATCTGTCCAGCTACTGACTGCAGCTCTGGCTTCCTGTTCTCCTGGGTGTACTGCCAACACACCAACCCAATCACCTCCTGGGCTTTTGCATTTGCCGTGACAAGGATAGACATGGGGTAAGCTCTCTGTTCTGGAGGAGCGAAGGCCAAAAATATATCCAGTTTGCGTGTTGGAAGACCGCCAGCAGTCTGTAAAATAGAGACAATTAAAGTGTTTTCTCGAATCTAAAATATTTTCTCTAAGCTGGGCTAACAAATAATTTTACTTAATCTTCTTCTTCTACTGTCATCTACTGCCTGTAGTACCTTGTGGTGAAGGACAGGGAGGTCTGGAGCCCGAGGAATTAAGACTGCTTGGCTAGTGCAGTCACCACGAACTGGGCAGGTTAGGGTTTTCTTTCTGCCCTGGACAGAAAAACATCAATGCCTTACCAAGGATTTGAAACCAGGTCTCCCGGAGGAGAACCCAGCATTCTAGCCACTCGGCCAGCCGCTATTCTTCTACTGCTGCCCTTTATCTCTCCCTGGAGCAGAGAGCCTCACAAACTCCTGCCAAGCCATCCTATCGTGTGCTGCGTGTATGTCCTCACTATATTATCTCTCCCTGGAGCAGAGAGCCTCACAAACTCATTCCAAGCCATCCTATCGTGTGCTGCCTGTATGTCTTCATTATATTATTCATCTCTGTCTCTAAATCTCTTCTTTGTGTGTTTTTACGAGGGTAAGTTAATAAGTAAGTCACAAATGGTTGTAGAAAAATAACTAAATATGGTAATAACTTGAAAGCAGTTTATTTTTATACATACATTGTCCCTTTATTTCTCAACATAATTTCCACCAACATTGATGAACTTATCCCATCATTTTATCAGTCCTCCCAAACCGGCTGCATAGAACTGCGTGCTCTATTTTCTAAACCACGTTTTCACTTCACATTCAACTTCGGCGTCATTCGCGAAATGTCTCCCGCCAAGGTGGGTTTTCAGTGTTTACGTTGACAAATGTTTATCATGTAAAGCGGTGCATAGCTGGGTAGAAAAAGTTACGAGGGCGAGTCAATAAGTAAGTCACACAGTTCTGTGAGATGGCAGGTAAATGAAAACAAAGCACACAGTTCCATGCAGCCGGTTTGGAAGGACTGATAAAACAATGGGATAAGTTTATCAATGTTGGTGGAAATTATGGTGAGAAATAAAGGGACAATGTATGTATAAAAATAAACTGGTTTCAAGTTGTTATCATATTTAGTTATTTTTCTACAGCCATTTGTGACTTGCTTATTAATTTACCCTCGTAGTTCTCCCTCTATTTCATATGTGGGCTCCGCTGCGAAGGGGTTATGGGCGCAGCTCGTAATCCTGCGTACTCGCGCTCGAAACACAGTTGCAGCATTTGGCAGAAGACTGCATTGCATTGGCTTTTTACAAAATGGTACTGTTGCCGGTCGTTCAGAAAGCAATGGCAAACTACTGAACACATAAACTTGCCAAGAAATCACAAAAGCAAAAAAATTGCTGATGTTGACTGTGACATCCTGTAAAGGATATGCAACTAACTTCTTTAGTTAAACTATTGTCAGGTTTTCTCAATGTGTGCCCTGTCCAGCTTGTGTCTTTTTCTCATCTCTTACTTGGCTTGAGTCTGTCAAGCTGCCCCTAAGCTCTGCATTATATCATGTCAGTCCTATTCTACTTTTACTTCGTGGCAATCATATTTTTAGCTCTGTAAATAAGCAAACTACACATTGATGGACAGACCTTACTTAATCAACCATCAAACTTGACATAACTGCACACAGATCTTACTTATTCTGTAATTTAATATAATTATACTCCAAACTTTACTTTGCCATTAAACTTGGTATATAATTACACCCCAGACCTTACTTGTCATCAAATTTGATGTAATTACACCCCAGACCTTACAAGCATCAAATCTGACCAAATCACACACCAGACCTTACTTGCTATCAATCTTGATAGACCTTATTTATTCTGCCATCAAAATTGATACAATCACACCTGGCCCTTTCTTATTCTGTCATCAAATTTGCTGCAATTGCATCAAGACCTTACTTACTCTACCAGCCAGCCTGATACAAATACACTCAGACCTTACTCTGCCATCACATTTGATACAATCACAGCCAGGCCTTACTTGTTCTGCCATCAAGCCTAATACAATTATACCCGGACTTTACTTATTCTGCCATCAAATTTGATAGTTATATCAGACCTTACTTACCCTGCCATCAAATTTGATACAATTACATTAGACCTTACTTACTCTGTCATTAAACCTAACACAATCACACCCAGACTTTACTTATTCTGCCATCAAATTTGATACAATTACATTAGACCTTACTTACTCTGTCATTAAACCTAATACAATCACACCCAGACATGGAGAGCCATGACTTCTGCCCTATGCGCCGACTTAGGCTCAAGAGGAAAGACTAACTAACTAACTAATCACACCCAGACCTTACTTAGCCTGCCATCAAATTTGATACAATTACATTAGACTTTACCTACCCTGCCATCAAACTTGGCATATTTGAAGAATGGGTTACTGCCATGTACTTCTGTCTCCTTCAGCTGTTGGGTAAGAATGGAGACAGCCTTCGTTCTGTTTGTCTTCCCTGTAGGTTCCACCTGTTCGGGGCACAGGCTACCATTTTCCACAGCTACTTCGTTCGATGGAATCACATTTTCCGTGGTCTTGTCTGGCAGAAGCTCCTTTTTCTCAAACAAATGTCCCTTTTCCTCTGCTGCAAAACAATGTATGATAAATTATAATATCATAATTATCATGCTGGTGTTGTACTGTGGGCTCTTAATAATGTTTAACCTCTGTATTGCTATGGCCAGTCTACGTCTTATGTCTTTTGACCAGATCCCGTTGTTGCTGGTTGCTGACCCAAGATATTCAAAGTCTGTTTCATTTTCAATTTCTTGATTGTGATTTTTGGTAGACATGTAGTTTTGTTTGAGGACATTATTTATGGTCATTTAAGTTCAGCAAACGATTGTGTCTTTTGTCAGACAGGGGTAACTCTTTTAATCCTTTAGTCTTATTTGAGAGGAGAACCATGTCATCAGCATGCCTGAGTTCTAGAACTGGATCTCCACCAATCATGAATGAATCAAAATTGTCATTGGTCTCATTTTTATTACGTTTCACATTACATTCTCTGCATAGAACAGGTATGGAGAGAGAATGCAGCCCTGTCTTACTCCCCTTTGCATCGTACACCAGTTTTATATTTCACTGGTGATTCTGACAGCTGCTTTTTGTTCACTTTATAATGACTCAATTAAGGGCACTATGTGTGCTGGAAACCCCATCTCTCTCATGGTGCTCCACAATTTCTGGTGTTGACTTCAGTAGGAAAATCTACACTGCACTCTGTACTTCTCAAATATGGTTGTCATAATGAAGATCCGGTCCCTGATTTCTCTTCTCCCATCTGCCTGTAAACCTAAATACTTCCATTCAACTTAACTAACTAAAGACTCATACACAAAAGCCTATTTCTTACGTTTGTAGGTGTCTGGGACATCCTTCCATTGAATAGTCTTCAGCTTGATCTGATTTCTCTTCTCCTTCTTCAGGCGCTCCAGGCGCTGAGCTGTGTTTGACCTTCTTCTGTGAGCACCTGTGAAAAGTTCACAAAATAAACCAAAATTAAACTATATATTTGGACAACTCTAAAAATAAATAATTTTTTTTCAATTCAGCAACAAGACAGTGCTGGAAATGAAAATGACATCTACAGGGACCAGTTGAAGCAAGTGTGACGAGAACTGGGCTATTCTGTCCCATGTGTAGTGAGGACATACTGAGAGATCGCCAGTTGAAGCAAGTGTGACGAGAACTGGACTAGTGTGTTCCATGTGTAGTGAGGAGGACATACTGAGATATCGCTAGTTGAAGCAAGTGTGACCCGAACTGGGCTATTGTGTTCCGTGTGTAGTGGGAAGGATATACTGAGAGATCGCCAATTGAAGCAAGTGTGACGAGAACTGGGCTATTGTGTTCCATGTGTAGTGAGGACATACTGAGAGATCGCCAGTTGAAGCAAGTGTGATGAGAACTGCACTACGTGTGTTCCATGTGTAGTGAGGAGGACATACTGAGAGATCACCAGTTGAAGCAAGTATGACGAGAACTGGGCTATTGTATTCCACGTGTAGTGAGGACATACTGAGAGATCACCAGTTGAAGCAAGTGTGACGAGAACTGGACTATTGTGTTCCATGTGTAGTGAGGACATACTGAGAGATCGTAATGTGAACGGGTAAACATGTTTCAACTTTTTTAAATGCAAACTGTAAGTGTTCTCCGTGGCGATGGTGTTGAGGATGTGATTCTTAATGTCGCTTTCCCACGTTCGAAACACAGTGGTGACCGATTTGGCAGCAGCCCGAGTCGCGCCGGTTGTAACGTGTTGGTATGGGAGCCAGCCGTTCAGAAAGCAATGACAAACTACTGAACGTAAAACTTGCCAAGACATCAACAATGGCAGTAAAATGCTGGTTAACTTTAAAACTTTTAACTTTAAAACAACTTTAAAAGTGTGATAGAAATTACACCAACCATGCCATTGTCTTGTTACCTGTAATTATTGTTGTTAAGGATGCCAAGAGTGTTAAGCCAGTGACATCATGATGCAAATGAACATGGTGATGTCATAAGGGCAGTTTGAAGTTGGCCGCCCACTTTTGACATGCACCATAGAGGAGCAGCATTCTGTTACCCATTTTTTTAATCAGTGAAGGGGTGAAACCTATAGAAATTTATCAGCAAATTAAGGCCCAGTACGTTGATGCAGCCCTGTCAATCCAGCAAATTTATGAGTGGAGAAGGAAGTTTCAAAACTGTTCGGTCCAATGAAGAGGTACAGCAAGTGATGCATGAGTGGTTGCACACGTGATCAAGAGAATATTTTTCTTCCAGAATCTGAGCACTTTATCTGCACTGGAAGGCTTTCACTAAACACAATGGTGACTATATCGAAAAATTATACATCTGTTCTTTACTTTTTCAGAATACAGTCACACAAAAACACATTCAAGGTTGTCAAAGACTAGAATACATAGGAGGGAAGACCACCCTGAATGAGTCTGCCTCAAGTAGATTAGAGGTAACCCAGTGCCCCAACAAGAGGGCAGGGTAGGTGTAGGGAGTAGATAGGGAGGAGAACTATCAACAGTTCTCTCATGAGACACGTAGGTGTCAACCAGAGGGTAAGCACTCTGGTCACGGTGTAATCACCTCAACGTGATAGACACCAAGAACTTGGAATAGAACTCAAGAGTAGGCTTACTACTCTAAGCGTGTGGAATGATGTAGCACGCAAAAGCCGAAGTGCGCATGAAGACCCTCCGCGTCCTGTGTAATCAGGACGCGGAGAATTGTCAGACAGGGGACGGACTTCGTAGCGGACACATCGCTTAGAGTCGATGCGTCTTTCTTTAAGTGAATAGATAGATTTAGCAGTAGGGCTAGGGACGACTGGAGATAGGAAGTTCTGTGTATTCATGTGTGATTCATTAGAGACAGTTTTGTGCATTTATGTATTGTAAGAGCCAGTGGCAATAAAATGTGTAATCAATTCCTCTCGTACGACTGACAAATCTTTTTGTGTGGTGTGAGAGAAGTTTATCCCTGAATGCCTGTAGCATCGCTTGATGACAGGATAGGATAAAAGTGGTGTCAGAAGTGTAGCTTGGACATTTGGTCAAGCTAAAACACTCACCCACGGCTCTAAAATAGCTTTACTGTCAGTTAATCACAGGGTTTAATTTGTGTTAGTGTAAAATGGCGTGTGCAGACTAGAACATGATGCGAACTGTGCCCATCGTGACCGATTACCATTTATTTATACTTATTGAAATGTTTTGTGCTTTATGAACATGTTTCCTTCTGATTTGTAAGTATTATTATTATAATTTTGTATCATTTATTTCTACAATTATTTGTTTATTTATGAAACATGATTCACGGCGGAGCAATACACTAAGAAATGAGCCGGCGACAATATCGATCTTTCAATCTAAGAATAGCGCTGCGCCTGTGACGTGTCACGGTTGACCCACAGCTGTCCCATGCCATTGGCAATCAGCGACGGATTGTTTACAAATCGCCAAGCCGCTGCTCGCCTGAATCTTTGAATTATAATGAATATTATTTGTTTATACAAGCTATTTATTGAATATATTTAATAATTTGAACATTATTATTTCCTTTATATTTATTTTAAAGCATTTATTTATTTATTCGTGGACATATTCTATTTTCTACCGTCACGATGGCACTACTTTCTGTATGCAAATAGGATTCGGTCTGCACAGCACTATCATAGATTAAACAGCAGTTAGTTAAGGAAAGCAGAAGATATTAGAACGAAGACAGGACAGTGACAGTCACTATCAACCATACCACATTGTGTTGTCCGGGGGCATGTAATTGTAAATTTCAAACAAATGTCTAAATTCATATGTCGTTTGCAAATGGTTAATTATTGATGCTCTAATAAACCAGATATAACAAGAGCTGTTTAGAGGAGTAACGCAAGGTGTGCGTCGAGGTGCCAAACGATTGTACCTGATTGTTCCGGATTGTTAAGATGAGTATACCCAAATTATTTGTGAATGCAATATGATTAATAATGCATCTCTTTTTCAGGGTATAAACTAATAGTATTTTTTATACAAAGGCATTTAAAATCTTAACATATCGAATATACCTGAGTAAATAACGAACTGCCTGTCAACTCTAGCTAATTATCTAACACCATGTCAACTTTAGCTGATTGCATACAAGCAGGCAAGGAATTAGGATACACCGGAAAGGAATTAGAGCAATATGCTGATCAAAAATTTAGGGAAGCAAAAGATGCTGATAGAGATGAACGTGCACGAGAGAGACAACACCAAAAAGAGATGGCACAATTAGCTGAAGAAACTAAACAGAAGGAATTAGAGATTAAACAAAAAGAATTTGAATTAAAGCAAAAACAATTAGATCAGGAGAGAGAGTTGAAGCAAAGAGAGATAGATGAAATGGCAAGAGTGAAAGAAAAACAAATACAGATTGAATCAGAGACACAGTTAAAGATGAAAGGTATGGAAGTAGATTCACACTTAGAGATCTCCGCTACAAAACTAAAGAGTCAGCAAGAAGAGAATAAACGTAATAAATACAAACATATTATTAAGCCATTCTGTAAAGAAGATTCCATATCAGCCTGGACAGAAAATGTTGAATATCAGCTTAAATACCATCAAGTACCAATCGATATGTGGGCCATGATCTACATGAAAAACCTCAGTGGGGAGCCCCTTAAAGTGATTGAATCAATACCAACTGATCTTAGATCTAACTATCAGTACATTCACGATAGGGTAATGCAACATTTTTTACTTGATGCCCCTGGGTATCAAGTCCAATTTTCTAACTTAAAACCAAATCCAAGTGAGACCTTCATCGATTATGTCTTGAATGTCCAAAGTGTGCTGAATAGATGGCTTAATGCAGCAAAAATAGGAAAGGACTTTGAAAAACTTAAAAATTTAATAGCCATGGATAAAGTTATATCCACAGTCCCAACTCCTTTCACTAAGTTCCTTCAGCAGTCAGACATCGAAACAATACAACAATTCGAGAAGAAAGGCTCCGCATATTTTTCCTCGAATAGGGAAGTTTTTAAAACATCAAACATCGACTCTGAAATAGTCTCTTTTGTTAAGGACCAACCTAAAAGTTATCGTAGCAATAAAAAACCATTTCAGAGAGTCGACAAGAAAGATCAAAAATTGCCTAAATGTATGTATTGCCAACTTTTTCATGATACTTACGCTATGTGTGATAAATCACCGAACTATCCGACACATCTTGAGATGGTCATTAAGAAACAACAAAACAAGAGAAATGCATACAGGCGTGCGGTTAAATGTTTTTTCTGTGCTAGCTACGGGCATTATTTCAGTAAATGCCTAGGCCGTCAAAGAATGAAGGCCAACAGTGCAATGTTAATTGATACATCTTCTGATAGTGGGAGTGAGACTGAGTGCGAGGTCGAGAATGAATTACCTTTTAACCAATCTGAAGATGTTTGTTGTGTAAACGATATTTTAAGCTTTGACAGTTGTGAGCGATGTCACCAATTTCATGCAGACGGAAAATTAGAATGTGGACACACAGTGCCATTCTCCACTGAGAGAGCAAATGCAGCATTAGCCTCCAGAGGCAATTTGGTGTTCCACAATGCACTGGTCAATGAAATACCATGCCAATGTTTACTTGACAGTGGAAGCACTCTTATCGGTCTTAGAAAGGAATTTGTGAATCCAAATGATTATACAGGAGACTCAGTTAAATGCCGAACCTTTTCGGGTAATATCGAAATTTACCCGTTGGCAAGAGCCCGTATAAACACTCCTTTCATTTCGGGTACCTTTACATGTGCTATTTTAGATAACCCTTGTACTGATTTAATTTTGGGATGCTTACCCCAATTGAAGCATTGCACTGACAAAGAAATAGCTGCATGGAAAAAATTTAATGCAGCAAATGCAACAACCAGAGCAGATACTATTAAACACCAAGACACACTACAGGAGGAAAGACTACTGTTGCTATCACCAACTAGGACGGATGATACCACCAGACAGAAATTTATAGACCAGCAAAAAGCTGGTCTCCGTATCTAAAACTATTAAAAGAAAAAGCTAAAGTAACAAAAAACGCATCATGGTTCTTTAGACTTAATAATGGGATTCTTACTCGTTATTATACAACCAACAACCATGAGATTCAGCAAACGGTGTTACCTGTACAACACCGCCAAACTGTGCTAAAGATTGCACACGAGTCACCGTTTGCTGGTCACCTTGCATACGATAAAACCAGGGCCAGAATTCAGGCTCATTTTTACTGGCCGGGTTTTTGTAATGACATAAAATTATTCTGTCGTTCATGTAATGTCTGTCAACAAATAGTATGTAAGGGTAAACATCCTACGGCTGAAGTACAACCTTCAACACTGGCCTCTAGACCATACGAGAGTGTGGCGGTGGATATTGTTGGACCCCTGAACCAGGTGTCCAGCAAAGGAAATCGCTTCATCTTAACGCTAGTAGACCTATGTTCAAGGTGGGTTGAGGCGGTAGCTTTAAAATACATCACCTCCAAAGATATTGCCAATGTATTTTTACATTTGTTCTCACGATTCGGATTTCCACGTACCATCTTATCCGACCGTGGAACCCAATTCATATCGGCTGCAACGCAAGCCCTTACAAAAATGTTAGGAATTAAACAGCATTTTACAACAGCTTATCATCCAGCCAGCAATGGAATCGTAGAGAAGATTAACGGAGACCTAAAACATATGCTGGCTAAGGTGACAGCAGAAAACCCATCTGATTGGGATACACTGTTGCCAACAGTGCTGTTCGCCTATCGGGAGATTCCCCATTCAAGCACGGGTTTCTCACCTTTTGAGTTAGTATACGGGGCTAACCCACGTGGACCCCTAACAATTTACCATCAGTTAGTAACTAATGCGATTGAAATTCCAACCCCTAAAACACCTTATGAGATGGTAACAGAAACACGCGATAAAATTATGAAATCGTGTATGATAGCCAAGGCAGCTTTGGAGAGGAAGGGTCAAATCTACCGCCAATACGCAAATAGAGGTGCTAGGACTATTAATCTTGAACTAGATCAAGACATACTGCTTTTACTCCCAGACAAACGTAATTTATTATTGACCTCATGGCAAGGGCCATTCAAAGTGGTACGAAAAATTTCAGATGTCGATTATGAAATATCGATAAACGGACACTTAAAGATATTTCATATCAACATGTTGATACCCTACTTTTCACGACAAGAGACAGAACTGGAGACAGACGAACATAATGCACCCACACCTATTGATGAGACGACAGACATACATAACGCAACTACACTAGTTAGCGAGACTGGCAAGGACGACGATATGCATACACTTAGTGAGCATACAGAAAACGCACTTAGCACCACCACTGTACTGAATCAGGTAGACGACGACGGGATGGAACTACCTGTTCCAATTGTAGACAAGACTGTGACATTAGAGTGTATACGGTTAGAACCGGTACTAACAGAAGAGCAACGACGACAGACATTAGAATTAGTGACGGAGTATAAGGACATATTTTCCGACATTCCAGGTAGGACGGACAGGATCGAGCACTCCATCCTTCTTTCGGACTCAAAGCCTATCAAATGCAGGCCGTACTCTATCCCACTTAGCTACAGTGAAAGTCTAAATAAGGAAATTCTTAATTTAGAAGCTAGTGGAATCATCCAGAAATCTACATCTGAGTACTCCTTTCCAATCGTCTTGGTGAAGAAAAAGGACTCCACAATTCGTCTCTGTGTGGACTATAGAAAACTCAACAATGTCACTAAGATCGACGCAGAACCAATTCCTTCCTGCGAAGATCTTATTCTTGATATGTCCACCTCCAAAATCTTCTCTAAATTAGACCTTACTAAGGGATATTGGCAGGTCCCTATGCAGACTCAATCCATCCATCTTACTGCATTCTCAACACCTTTAGGTCTTTACGAGTGGCGGTTTCTTCCTTTCGGACTTCGTAACGCTCCTGCCACTTTCGTATGCCTAACTAGAGATTTACTACATGGAGTGACGAATACGGTGACGTATATAGATGATATTTGTGTCCATACAGATGACTGGACAACACACTTACTGAAACTCCGACATGTCTTCGATAGGTTGCGACTCTTCGGTCTCACTGTCAAACCTAGCAAAGTTGAACTGGGCCTACAAGAAATTGATTTTTTGGGCCATGTCATTTCACAAGGACAACTAAAAACTGACAATAGAATTGTTACTAAAATTATGAACCTGACCATGCCTACAACAAAGAAGCAGGTCAGGAGCCTTTTGGGTTTAGTAAATTATTATAGTAAGTTCATACCGAACTTAGCCGAAATCACGAGTGTATTTTCTAATGTTTTGAAAGCATCGGTAAAATTAGATGTCAAAGATGCATTATTAATTTCTGCATTGTCAAAATTGAAACTCCTATTTAGTAATGTACCAATTCTGCGTTTGCCTAATCATAGGCTCGTTTATTATCTTAGGACAGATGCCAGCACGATCTCCATCGCTGGAGTACTAGGCCAGTTTTACGATGGCATCTTCCATCCAATTTGCTATGTGAGCCGCAAGATCACACCTGCTGAGTCCAGATATTCCATATCAGAGTTGGAAGCCCTAAGTGTCATCTATTCAATAAGGAAGTTACATCGATTTCTAGCGAGTATTCACTTCGTCGTACAGACCGACAACTCCCCAATCACGGTCATACAAAGTGGGGTGCATCGCAATGACCGCATCTACAGGTGGTCGTTAATCTTACAAAATTATACTTTTAGTATAGAGCATATTAAGGGTAGGGACAACATTCTTGCTGATACCCTTAGTCGACCATCTGAGGTAGAAATACCTGATACTCCACATGAAATGTAGTCTAAGATAATGTAATTTAGTACACTTAAAATATCATGTGTAAAATATCCTATGTAATACATAGACATCATGATCAGGACTGTGTGCTAATAACAGTGAATCACCATGTGTCCATAGACAGCAGAATAAGAACTGTGCTCCAAGAACAAGTGAATCACCGTGTGTACATAGACAGCTCGTTACTTACTATGCTCCATTTGTGTTCCGGTGAATCACCTGTGTTAATCATGGAAGAACAGTGTCAGAACAATGCGTAAATAACAGACACGAATATACATGTCTATGACACCAGCGGACTCTACGAGTGGAAGAATACCCATAAGACACTAGTATGACTGTGTAGTCTATTTAATATACCCAGGACAAGTGTGTAACTGTGAACTGTGCCAACAAAATCAATTTCTGAACTTTACGGCAACCACTAACCTGAGGTAGTTAAATACCATGTATATACATTTAGCTATTGTGATATGTATTATAACATGTTTTTAATACAGTGAGAAATTAAAGTTAGATTAGTTACTGTAATATAGATTTAGAATAGAATTAGATAATATGATAGATTTTTTTTTTTTTTTGTAGTTTAGATAAATCACTAATTTACCCATTTACTTAGGATAGTAACTTTAAATTTAATAATAGCTAATTAAAGACGAGGATAAAAAAATTAAGATAGAAACAGTACCAGTTAGTTCATTTCATTTCACTTTATTTCATTCCATCTTGATGAACACTTTAACAACCTCATCATTTAGGATTAAAATTAGTTTATACCTTATAGGATTATACATGTGAACATACATCATTTACACCATGTATAGTAAAATTATCAATCATATTTTTTTCATTTAGACATTAAAACATTCTTCTTTTTAAATAACCCATTATTTATAATTTTGTTTATCATTTAAAATTCACATTACTCATTTTAGAATCATACAACTCATCTCACATTATTTTCATTTTCATTTTTTTAGTTAGATTACTTCCCTTAAATTAGTCTAATTCTGCGCAACAAATTAGAATATATATATTTATAGAATTAGTATTAGTAGTTCAGTAGAATGTAGTGGTTAGTATTATGAGGGTACAAACTATCAACCCTATTTCATCCATGTAAATATTTTGTAAATACATGACTCGTGCAGTAATTTACGTACACAGTCATTAAGCTCAACTCTTTTCAAACTGAGCCAAACTTGTACAGTGTCACTTCAAGGTTTTTAATAATTTTTCTTTAAAAATAAATGAGAGAATAAAAGATGTGTGACAAGAAGTATGAAAGTGAGAGAAAATGGAAAATATAAAAGGGAGAGTGAAGACAACCAGCGGATTTTTCTGCCGCTCAACGCGACTTTTATTATTTGTCTGCGTCAAGCGTTTGCTTCAGTGTTGAAATATGCTGTCTCGAATGTGTTGTGTGTAGTTTTGTGTTAGCCATAATTACATTAGACCTTAGGGAAAGTATTTTAAGTCTCATAAGACGGAAACGTAGTCACGAATTAGTGTTATACACTTATTTGTGGCCACATTTAACCGGATTATGGCACTTGAAAACTGACTTACATACAAATTATAGAC
Source organism: Cepaea hortensis (assembly GCA_963921405.1). Taxonomy (NCBI): domain Eukaryota; kingdom Metazoa; phylum Mollusca; class Gastropoda; order Stylommatophora; family Helicidae; genus Cepaea; species Cepaea hortensis. The sequence goes on along the minus strand of OY992883.1, from coordinate 11,972,938 downwards.
AGACACACATGTTAGAAGGTTAATTACATTATTAATTACATCTAAACACGCAAACAACCAGGAAAACAAACATGTAAAGTGCATACATTTTTTGGAACAAGGGGAGATAACTCCGGGTCAGGGGACACAGTAGACAACACAACAGTGCACTGCGAAACACTAACTTAACAGTGAAAGATAACTTTACACGCGGAAGCGAGATAGGTAAAGCCTGTCGCACACAGCTTGTGCAAGGGTTGTTTAATATTATATGGGGGACATGAAGCAATTCGTGTGTTGATCCTAAGAAAGTCGACTTTGTATGGGTAGTGAGTTAATTTGCTATTTGAGGGCAGGTCTTATAAGACAATGGTCCGGTTCAGACAAACCTCTAATAAATATAATATTGCGATTGAGAAGAGGGCTCACGCCAACCAGACAAGTTTGTGGCGATCACCAGTAACCAAGTAAAGTAATACTACATTGTGACATTAGTCAGTAGAGGTCTATTGAGTTACCCAGAACCAAGTTATCAGCAGTCTTTGACAAAAATTAGACACACTAATTTTTAGAAACCTCTTGCGTCACAACCATGAGTCAAAGTTTGTAACGCAACACAGGAGGGGAGGGTGTGTGTCAAAGACTAGAATACATAGGAGGAAAGACCACCCTGAATGAGTCTGCCTCAAGTATATTAGAGGTAACCCAGTGCCCCAACAAGAGGGCAGGGTAGGTGTAGGGAGTAGATAGGGAGGAGAACTATCAACAGTTCTCTCATGAGACACGTAGGTGTCAACCAGAGGGTAAGCACTCTGGTCACGGTGTAATCACCTCAACGTGATAGACACCAAGAACTTGGAATAGAACTCAAGAGTAGGCTTACTACTCTAAGCGTGTGGAATGATGTAGCATGCAAAAGCCGAAGTGCGCATGAAGACCCTCCGCGTCCTGTGTAATCAGGACGCGGAGAATTGTCAGACAGGGGACGGACTTCGTAGCGGACACATCGCTTAGAGTCGATGCATCTTTCTTTAAGTGAATAGATAGATTTAGCAGTAGGGCTAGGGACGACTAGAGATAGGAAGTATTCATGTGTATTCATGTGTATTCATGTGTGATTCATTAGAGACAGTTTTGTGCATTTATGTATTGTAAGAGCCAGTGGCAATAAAATGTGTAATCAATTCCTCTCGTACGACTGACAAATCTTTTTGTGTGGTGCGAGAGAAGTTTATCCCTGAATGCCTGTAGCATCGCTTGATGACAAAGGTTTTCATCTGAAGACCCCTCATATGTCATAAGAGAATAAAGGAATGAACAAAGGAATGAACAAAGAAACTTTATTTTCAAAGAGTCACAAATTGGGCCTGCAGGCCTGTCTTACAATGAAGGTCAGCATGAGACTAGCTACCTCATTCCATAGAAGATGTGAGCTGCAAAAGCCAACCAATCATGAACGAGTCTACAATGGCTTGGCGTAGGTTGGATCAGGGACTTTGAATCACTGGGAGATGACAAGCAGAAAAAGAAGAAGAGTGTATGCTGTGTCTTTGAAAGTAATACAGTAATGCTTATGTTTCATGGCAGTTGGTGAAGGGCACTCCCTTGGACATATAACAAATACAAGTCACATAGCAGTGCCCAGCTGTGGCTATGTGGAGTGTTAGGACCTCACATTTTGTAGGCCTGAGAGCATAGAGAGATAATTGGATAAAAGCTGCAACATTTTCTGGGACTAAGATTTAAGAAACTGCGACAGTTGATAAGTCATTGTATTCTTCTCATGACATCTTGATTATGCAACAAAATTATCAATATTCTTTTTGAAACATTCAATATGAAGGAAACAAACTGACCAAAGTCCATGTCTGGATGTATATCCATAGACCCTTTTAGCTCACTGTCAGATGGACAGTCACTGTTGCTGTCGCTGCGGCTGGTGAGATTGCTTCGGTTGTATCTGTCAACAAACATTTGTTTATAATTGATTAATGCCCCAGACGGAATGTTGTTAAGTTATGAAGAACAATGTCATTGCACACTGGGCATTCCCTTGGGTACTCAGTCCTACAATGCAGCAACCATCCCAAAGTATTTCAGCTCACTGTTCCCATAAGGAGTTGGTTACGATATCTCTTGACCTCGACCATGGTCTGGCAAGAATGCGACAGCGAGGGGTGACGAGGGGATCTGGCCGACGATCGAAGCTCAGAGGAAAGGCGAGACGGACATATAATCAGATTGCTACCGGTACTATTAGTGTTGGAAGTCTTCGCTGGCTGCTGAGGATGGGGACGGAGTGCTTATGGGAATGCCCCGAATGCTGTGATGTCAGTTCCTAAATCAATCAATCAATCAATCTCTTGACCTCAAAGATAGCGGTGATGTGCTAAACCAAGCTTCATTCTCAATGTGTGTAGTTGGGCTAGGGTCAGAGTCTATCAGCATCTGTTAGCCATACTGCATTGACCATATCAGTTCTATCCATCTTCTTCCCAGTTTTACTGAGGCAACTAGCCAACATTTACCCTGGTACCTGGAAATGCAGCCTAAAGATTAAATATCATGGCAGGACAGGCCAGGCTCTAAACCTTAATTGGCAACTGGTCTAGGATCAAAGCTCCGACAGGCAGAAAGTTAGAGCATTGCTTTGCTGGTCCAGATGTATTGGTGTTACCTTTCCTCTGGAGTAAACTAGGCAGACGAGAGAGGGATCATGCTGCATGGGTGACACATGGTCTCTACAATTCAGCCCAGGCTTTATGCTATGGGGAAGCTTTTATGCAGTTTTTTTTAAAAGCATAATCTAACAAAATATCACCTGCCAAGACAGCAAGGTGCCAGTGAGTGAGTATTAGCCACCTGGTCAAAACATTCATTATCTTTCACTCCGGCATTTTTCTGCATACACTCTCAGGTCATCCCCACAGGAAATATTACATAAAATGTATCCTGGATAGTCCTGTAACACACGGATTCATGCAAGAAGTCAAGGGTCATAGAAGGTAAGAGACGTGGTATACACAAGTAGTTTTAGCTTGTGGTTTTTAGTTCTGGACAATTATAAACAAGCAGGACAATCCCTTCAAGCTACAGGATCTTCAGACTTAGAGCAGGACACCATGGACTCAGGGCACATCTTCACCACGCAGGTTTCAAAGACTCTGCCACTGCAGCTGTAGAGCACCAAAGCAAAGCATTTCCTAGAAGACTGGTCAGCATATGCCTGATAGAGAATGGAAATATGGTCCACAAGAATAACCCTATAAAACAGGCTGTGAAAGACATGTGAAGACCTCAAGGTGCCATCCTGCCCATGATCCATGTTTAAATAGATGCAGAGCAAATGTTGATCACTGATAAATAAGAAGAGGAAGTGAACAAGCAAGAAAAATACTACACAAATGTGCTTATTACGGAATAATATTAAAAGTATCATAGATAAACAAAAAGAGTAATCTAAAAGTATGAAATGAGGCTAAGCCATAAATGAAACTAGTCATTGATGTCAAAAGGAAACTATCAAGTTTTTTTGGCCATGCTGTTTAAAGAGGACAATAGAAACACAATGTGACAACTGGTATGTTGCATACATCAGCATGATTATATGATATCCAGCAGCGTGGTATAGAAAGATGTTTCCATATAAGTTGGTACATAGTTCAGGAGATTGAGAGTTCTGGACAGACATTACTGCACTGGGCATTTTACAATGATGATGATGATGATGATGATGATGTCACACCCTAGGGTGTAAAGGGTTGTTGTTTTCACTTTGATATGTTTACACACACACATAGATTTTATCCAAATGTGGGCTTGACACTTCATAGAGACTTGCACTGATTTTCATGAAGTTAAGAAGGTGAACTACTGCTCTACCAAGAGTATGCCTCTTTCTCACTCTGTGTAGTGACAGTGTAGAGGAGTCATTTGTTTGTTGTTGTTGTTGCTGCGGCGGTGGTGGAGGAGGAGGAGGAGGAGGAGGAGGAGGAGGAGGAGGAGGAGGAGGAGGAAGAGGAGGAGGAGGAGGAGGAGGAGGAGGAATTAGTTAGTTAGTTAGTTAATTAGCCGCGGTTCCAACTTCACGGCAACGGGTCGTCCCCATATTGCTCCGTTCCTGTGCCAATGAATATCACAAAATGCTCCTCACTGCCCCATGTGAACAATGGAATAGACAGGAGTGTCGGCAAGCCAACAGCCCGCACAGGTACACTGTGCATAATGCCAGAATGCCAACACAAAAGTCCTCCACGAAAAATACAGTTCACCGTCGATGAAAACGACAGTCACCAGAAAGACTTCATTGACCGGGGTTTTATTCCATATGGCTCAGTCTCTTTCTGCAGGGCAACCCACCGAAAGTGCCGCACAAAGCACGAACTCCGTAGCTACAGCAACAACTCCCAGGAGTCTCCTGAAAAATGCACTCGTGAACCGAAAAGGCAAACCAGTCAATCCAGCAACAGCTGGCCATCATCGTTCCGAACATGCAGTTCACGCGAAAAACAACCTCGGACAGATGCAACATCATTTCACACAAAATTCACAACTCACAGTGTCGCGCCACGCACTCACTCAGTAGCAGGGCGACGGTACCATAGCCTCCTTAGTTGCCTCTTACGACGTGCATGGTAGGCAACAGTGTTACTATTCTTTGCTCCCCCATATGGGCCCCGGCAACACACGGGCGAGGAGGAGGATGTGGTGGTGGTAGTAATAGTAACTGTTGTCTCCCGTCAAGGTGGGTTGTCAGTGTTTATGCTGACAAATGTTTGTCCTGTAAAGCGGTGCATAGCTGGGTAAAAAAGTTACGAGGGTGATTTATTGATTGATTGATTGATTTAGGAACCGACATCACAGCATTCGAGGCATTCCCATAATTGCTCCGTCCCCATCCTCAGAAGCCAGCGAAGCGTTCCAACCCCAGTAGTACCAGTAGCAATCTGATTATATGTGCGTCTCGCTTTTCCTCTAAGTGTCGAGCATCGGCCAGATCCCCTCGTCACTCCTCACTGTCACATTCTTACCAGACCATGGTGATCCATTTGCTCCTCCGAGGTGTACACGTGCTCCCACAAGGCCGCAACCACATCTGCCTTATCATGCATCATGTGTTATCATGTGTAGTTATTTTTCTACAGCCTTTTGTGACTTACTTATTAACTTACCCTCCTAGTAGCATTACTATTGCAAATGTTACTCTAGTAGTAGTTATAATAACTGCATTTATAGTGACATAAGTCGTCGTCTTTTCTTCTTCTCCTTCAACACCTACAATATGAATAGATCTACAGAAAGCAGCAGTCAACTTGAGTTTTTTTTATATCTCCACAAGTCTGTCTTCAAATTAAACGGGTGTACGTAGTGAAATATATATAAATTGTTCAACAAAAACTACGACAGCATATCTTAAATCTTACCTAGGGTTACCATCTTGCTTCAGCTCATTATCATCTTGTATTCGACATTCAGTGATCACCCATTCCGACATGCTCGTGTCATCACTCGTCACAAAGGAATTTCTAATGTGACTAATCAGGAAGTCAACATTGTCCATCATCGCCATTCTTGCTGCTGTCTGGTAGGTCGGACAATGAAATGCCAGGTGAGTCTTTCGTCTCTCTTATCATATCCACAGAATGGATATTGCTGTTTTCAGCATTACAACATAATTGTTGTGAAGGCCAGGAGTGTCAATGCATTATAATATGCCTCTTCTATTTTTGAATGCAGACTTGTTCCACACGCCAGAGGAAGATCTGGTTATAATGCTGTAGACAGTCAAAGAAACAAACTAATATACGTGAGCACAGGTGTTGTATTCAGACATGGCCTAAATGCATTCAAGTAATAAATTTAGCTCTAGATCAGTGGTTCTCAACCGGTGTGGAATTCCCCCAAAGGGGGGAATTTTAGGGTTTCCAGGGGGGAATTATTAAATTATTTCAAGGTCGTGTTAATACAAGAACCAATTACTTGATATTGTTTTTCCCTTCATACTTTACAGTTCTGTACTTCTTGCCCTTCTGAAATTTGTTTTATAACGTAAGTAGACCCGCAAATCACATTTTATGTAGACGTCTTGACTTGTTCTAGTGTGTGTTATTAAATTTAGATCCATTTTTACATATACTCTGTGTGTGTGTGTGTGTGTGTGTGTGCGTGCGTATGTGCGTGCGTATGTGCGTGCATGCGTGCGTACATGTGTGTGTGTGGGGTGGGGGGTTGTTTATAGAGAGGAAATATGATGAAAAAAATGGGTGGGAGAATGACATTCTGAACATATGGTGAAGGGGAGAATGGGCCAAAAAGATTGAGAACCACTGCTCTAGATTGTTCTGGTACCAAGTGATGCATCATGCAATGAACAGTGATTACACCCTTCTCCTCTTTCCTCTACTTCTTCTTCTTTGGTCATTCTGAAATGACCATTATAACTCTTATTCAAACAATTAGCATAATGAGTCACATCACAAAGTTTTTGCTAAGAATCATCATGCAAATGGTTAGGAAGACAATACGACCAGAAATAGGGGAAGATCAATGTGGTTTTGTAGAAAGCACGGATACAACAAATGCTGTGTAGTTGCTGAACAAATTAAAAAAGCATTTTGATAGAGTAAGAAATGTCGGCATGATAAAGATGCTTGCAGATCTCCAAATGGACAGGAAAGACACTTTAGCCTTGTAAAGAACATATATTGAAAACAACAAGCTGCCACAACAATTGAATGAACAAATGAACAAACAAATGAGCAAACAAACTTTCTTTTCAAAGGGTCACAAATTGGGCACACAGGTCTATCTTCACCCTTAGCACTTCCAATCAGTCATCTTTCACACATCAGTTGAGTGTTATATATTATGTGTATTACAATCGTGTAGAAAAACCAATATGAATGCTGATTTGTTGTTGTTGCTTTTTTTTTTGCGCTCACTCACTTTGAGCTCAAGCGTAGTACATACACACTACTTCTAGTAGCATTGGACTGAATTTTGCGCATGGATTAGCTTTCCCTAATAACAGTGTCTCTCACTATCAGGCAAACCCACTCCGACTTCAGAGGTACTTGTAATTTACGTCCCCAAATCAAGGACAAAAGGTTAACATTTTAGTCCAACTGTCCAGTATAAGGGATGAACCGCTTACCTCGACATCAGCACAACGGATGTTAAGAACATGCGTTCTTATCCATTCGGTCATGCTGACCTACTGATGATATGAACAATACGTAGTAAAAATGTTAGGAGGCACACATATAAGCATACATGTGTTGTTGTTGTTTGTCCATCAAGAATGATGATGACCATTCATTTCATCCAGTGGGGTTGAAAGTATGGAGCCGTGGGTTCTAAGATGGCTGATAAGGCCTATTTTGGCTCGAAATTTTCTTTGACAATGGGGACACATGCTTGATGTTTCTGGAGGAGGATTTTCTGAAGTGGTTTTTCTGTTCTGTCTTTTCTTCACAGCTCTTGCTGTCCTGGTTGCCTCACAAGTGACTGCACCCTTGCGTAATGATGCACGCCATGCATTTCTGTCTCTGGCTGCAGTCTCCCAGGTGTCATGATGAATTCCAAAAGCATTCAGTGAGATTTTCAGTGTCTTTAAAGCGTTTCCTCTGGCCACCTTGGGAGTGTTTACCACAACGCAAGTCGCCTTAAAAAATTCATTTAGGGAGCCTGTGATCTGGCATGCGAATCAAGTGACCAGCCCAGCGAATCTGATTCTTCATTAGTATAGTGTGGATACTGGGCATGGACGCTCTTCCTGGGACTTCAGTGTCTGGGATCTTGTATTGCCATTTAATCTTCAGTAACTTCCTAAGGCAGACTGTGTGGAAGTGGTTTAATTTCCTGGCATGTCGCTGGTAAACAGTCCAGGTTTCACAAGCATATACCAGTGTGGATAATACAACTGCTTTGTAGACTTTCAGCTTTGTTTGCGGGCTTATTCCATTTCTGTCCCATACATTCTTGTACAGTCTGCCAAAGGCTGCACTGGCCTTGGAGATTCTTGCATTCAATTTATCATCAATTGTGGTAGCTTGTGACACAGTGCTGCCAAGATAGGTGAATTTGTCCACAACACTTAGACTATGACCATTCACTTTGATATTCGGCACAGTGTGATTATTCCCTGTAGCTGGCTGGTACATAACTACAAATTGATATTGAGCCCAAAGTTGGCACAGGCATGTGAGAAAGCTGAAACATTATGTTGCATGTCTGCCTCTGAGTTGGCGTATAGAGCGCAATCATCAGCAAACAGGAGCTCTCTGACGGTGTCGCTGTCAATTTTGGTTTTAGCTTTCAGCCTTCTGAGATTGAATAACTTTTCATCCATGCGGTAGTTGATGTCTATTCCAATGTCGTTGTTCTCGAAGGCATTCGTCAACATAGCTGAAAACATGAGGCTGAACAGTGTTGGTGCCAGGACACATCCTTGTTTCACTCCATTGGTGACAGGAAAGGGCTCAGACAGTTCACCATTTTCCTGTACTCTTGCCTGCGTGCCATCATGAAATAGCCGCACTATTTGGACAAACTTTCGTGGACAGCCATATTTTGCCATAATCTTCCACAGTCCTTCTCTGCTGACTGTATCAAAAGCCTTGGTAAGGTCAATGAAAGTGGAGAACATTCGCAGTTCTGTTCCTGACATTTCTCTTGCAGCTAGCTGCCTTGCAGTGAAAATCATGTCAACAGTTCCACGTTCTTTTCTGAAGCCACACTGGCTCTCGGGAAGAAGACCTTGATCGAGATGGGCCGTGAGGCGATTGAGAAGAATTCTGGCGAGTATCTTCCCTGCAATTGAAAGCAAGGAGATGCCTCGGTGGTTGTCACAGGATTGGCGGTTTCCTTTTCGTTTGTAAAGGTGGACTATTGACGAATCCTTGAAATCTTGTGGCATGGTCTCGTTCACCCATATGTTTGTAAAGACTTGGTGAAGCTGCTCTGTTAGGACCGGCCCACCTGCCTTGTATATCTCTGCCGGGATGGAGTCCGGACCAGGTGCCTTGCAGCATACATGTACATGCAAACAGCCAGACAGACAGACACACACAGACAGACAGAGAGAGACGGAGAGAGGCACACACACACACACACATATACATGCACACGTAATGATAATGACACATGATTGATATCAGCCTTTGCTCCAATGGGGAAGAAAGGGCAGAAGAAGAGATGAAGACATGGTATCCAAACGGGAATGTTACTTGTAGGTTAATTTCACCAGTCAGCATGATTAAATAAACATCTTGCCAGGTTCGTTAGCCAATAATTATGAATGCACAAGGTATTATCTGAATATTAATTTATTGGCAGCAATGTTTTCAATTTTTTTATTAGATTATCGCACATGGTCAAAACAGGAATGTGTCCTTAAGGTTTATTTAACAATTCTGCAAATTAACATATATGTGGTGTCCACGATGTGCAGGTCTTTAAAACTCGGTAGTATTATTTAGTACTATTTATACTAATCTGTCTGCCATTTCGAATGTGAATGTCTGTGCGTTACATCGCGATTAAACAGAAGGAACATTCAGTTAACCCTTACTACCCCAACTGCAGTGTTATATGATTGCTAAGGGGTTCATTTAAAAACAAAAAAGTTAATTGTAATTGAAAGTAAAGTTTTGGTAATTTCAGCTCTCATATGTACAGCTTCGCAGCTCTTCCTGCTTATGTTCCTGTGTATTTCTTTATTATAGTTAAGTAAAACATGATGAACTGATTAGATATCAACATTGATTGGAAAGATTTAAGAATAATAAAGAATATTTACTGGAACCAAGTAGCAGCAATTAAAATGGGAAATAAAGAGGGTAGATATGAACAGATAAATCTAGGAGTAAGACAGGGGTGTGTCTTGTCGCCGGATCTCTTCTCCCTCTATAGCGAAATAATAATGAGAGAGATCAAAGAAAAGCCAGGAATACTAATCAGAGGTTATAATATAAACAATGTACACTATGCAGATGACACGTATTGGTGGCAGATAATACAACAGACCTACAACAATTGTTGGGTATTGTAGTAACAGAGAGTGCAAAGAAAGGACTCTCCTTGAATATCTAGAAAACAGTAACAATGGTGATATCAAAGAAAATGGTGACACCAAAATGTGACATAGAAATAGAACGGAAAATTCTTAACCAAGTGGATGCAATAAGTCATTATCAATGAATGTAAGAAAGAGCGTGCTGAAATGCTATATAGAACCAGTTTTGCTGTATGGCAGTGAATCTTGGAATGAAAATGAACAAATTAAGAAGAATTTAGAAGCAACAGAGATGTGGTTTTTGAAACGCATGTTGTGAATTCCTTGGACTACCAGAGTATCTAACAACAATTGCCTGACAGAGGCTAATGAAACTAGAACGCTATTTACGACAATAAGAAAAAGACAAACAGCTTTCTTCGGTCACGTGATGAGAAGAGAGACATTGGAGAACATCGTGACAACTGGAAAGATCAAGGGGAAGAGAGGCAGAGGCACAGTGGCATGGAAGAATATCATCAGTAGAGTTGATCCAGAACACCAAAGACCGAGATCTGTGGAGAGCCATGAATGCCTACACCAGGTGGCAGGGCACGTGATGATGATGATGATGATGATGATGATAGTTAAGTATTGCAGGTTTTTTGCAGAGCGTTGCAGTCAATCCCAGCATGATTACCATGATCGAGTTGATCACAAGAGCGTTGGGCACAAGAGCGTGAAAAGCACTTGGGACGCTTTGTGGAAAGGACAACGGGTCACCTTCAAGTTAGTTGGAGGGTCAAGTGCGGGCCTGGCTCTCATTTCAAGTAGCCATGGCCACACAAAGAGCCGCTACAATATTAGTTAGATTTTGTAGTCATTGTAGACTCTAGGTATAGTGTAAGATTGACTGACATGTTGTACAAGTGATAATGTGAACTGTATAATACTTAGAGTCAACAGAAGCGTGAAAATATCTCCCATGTTGTGTTCTTGAGGAAATATCAAGTTGTTTTCTAAATCGTGAGTTGTTACAGATTGTGCAGAGTGGAAGAGTTTAACCATAACATAATAATGAAGATGGTTACAGTGAGAAGAACACAGCATCGCCAGACAGACAGGCATCAGCACAGAAACGTAACCAAAGAAGTGATAAATATATAATATGTATTCACCATCATCACCGTCACAACAGGTCAGGGATTCTGCATCCAGTGCTCATAGAATATTCACGGCATAACAAAATATATATACATCTGAGATCTGGGATCAAAGCGCTGGGAGCGCTGGGATCAAAGACCCAATAACATACGTCTGATCCATGGCAATGATTTTCTAAGCAATTTTACGTTCATCAGTTTGAAATTGCTTTCTCAACAGAAAGTCAACATTGAAGTCCAACTGACTGGTGTAGGGGGTGTTTCCCGTATCCTGTCATCAGAGCACTGGAAGTTTAAGTGTAAGCGCATGAAGCCCCACTGCCACACAGAACCTTATTATAGTTATTTATTTAAAAAAAACATTAATATCTGTGCTTAGAATTTACATATAGGCTTCCTAGAGGTATCGTTGGGTTGGGCTATACAAGGCCTAGCCAGTTTTAGAATCTCATAGGCTAAAACCAGAATTTATAAAACATAATGAAACTTGCTAGTGGTTAGGCAAATCAATTAAAACAAAGGGGTTTTAGTGCTGCTGATTGATACTAGAAGGTGGAAGAACTCAAAATATTACTAGGATGTTTGACAAACGGAAAGACACAGAGATAAAGTTAATGTTTCAACCAAAGACTTTGCCAACAATAAAAAAAAATGAATACTTAGCTGGGAAACTGAAGTATCACAATCACAAAAATAAGTGATGTTCTTCTTCTTCTTCTTCTTTCGTTCGCTTGAAATATGTCTATAACTGCAGTGCTGTCTCTTGTATGAATTGAACTGTCTTTTTCAGTTCACACAGCGGTCCATAGAGTTTATCTTCCACTGTCGTCTCTCTAGGCCAGAAGGTTTGCCTAGATATGTTATATTTTGGGCAGTCTTGGAGTATGTGCTCTGCTGTCTGCGACGCCAATCCACATGTACACATGGCTGTTTCACCAATCTTGAATTTTGTATACATGTGGTTGCGTAATCTATTGTGCCCTGTTCTGAGGCGCAGAATAATGACTTGTTCTGGTCTATCCATAACGTGGTAGTCATCTTGAGCAGGTTTTGGTGGCTTTCTGACTGATTTGATCATTCTTTTCTTTTGGTGGTATGTTACAGGCACATCAGGCTGTTCTTCTTTGGCTCCTTCCTTAGCCAATTGATCAGCTCTGTCGTTTCCACAGTGGGATGGTATCCACTGTATGGTGACCTTATGCTGACTGCTAAGTTCAGAAAGTAGTGTCCTTAGTACTGGCAATTTCCCAGACAGGAGCGCCTCGAGTACTGATTTTGCATCTGTCAATAGCACCACAGGTTGTGTACCATTGCTGGTATTTAGTAATTTCTCTGTTGCTATCTTGATTGCCTCAATTTCAGCATCGTAGTTATGGCAGTACTTTCCTGTCGGTACTCTAGCTGTGTCCCTGGTATTATTTGGGTATTCTATGTACACTCCCGCTCCTCCATTTCGAACAGCATTTTGTGCTGACCCATCTGTGTAGACTCGGATCCAGAGGTCCTGTGGGTATTCTTCATCAAGGAAGCTGAGAGTGGCTGTTCTGCACTGCACACTGTTCTGATCTTCCTTGTCAAATATTCCTCTCACTTTTGTCTGGATTTGTAATGATAGTCTATGCTCATCTTTCCATGGAGTTCGCTCTGGAATAGTTGTTAGGGGGATACCAACTGTGGGCAGATCGGTGATTTCTCTGCAGAGTCGTTTGGCCTGGTGGATAAAACTACTTCTTTTCAACCGCCCCATAGCTAGGTTTTCAAATCTGTTCTTCATAGGGTGGCCTGGCAAGCTGAGGAACTTTTCTGCTTGTATTAGCGTTTTCGTATCTCTGCGCTCACTCAGTGCTTGTGTCCTCCCCATCTTCTCCATTTCCACTATAGGGGTTGATCTCATCCCTCCTGTGGTGACTCTAAGTGCTTGATTTTGCACTTTGTCCAGCTCTTGTAGTGTGGTTTTTGCTGCCGAACACCATGCAATTGACCCGTATTCCAGGTGTGGTCGTATGCTCTGTTGATAAACTTTGCTAAGTATTTTCCCACTGGCTCCCCATGTGGTTCCACTTAGCTTTCTCAGGATGGCTATTTTCCTTCTGGCTTTTGCTACTGCTTTGTTGATGTGCTTTCTCCATGTCAGCCTGCCATCAAATGTTACTCCAAGGTATGTTGGTTCTTTATCTTCTCGTAGGGGTGTTCCATTTATCTGGATGGTCCCTGCCTTTTGTTTTGGAGAGAGGGTAAATAGGGTGGTGCTGCACATGTCCGTGTTTATGCTGACACACCATCTATTTGCCCATGCAACAAATGTATCTACAGCTCTTTGTAGTAATCTGGTGGCCACTGATGCATGTTCATTTGTGCTCCATAGAACCAGGTCATCGGCATACATTGCGGCTTTAATTCCATGCGGTAGATTAGCAACGAGATCATTGATGAAGATTAGAAAGAGTGTGGGGGACAATACTCCGCCCTGGGGAACTCCGTGACGCAGTAGTACTTTCTTGCTCTTTAGTCTGTCTATCTGTACTCGGGCTCTTCTGTTGTGCAAGTATGCTTTCACCCATTTGTACATTCTTCCATTGACTTTGCAGTTTCTCAGTTTGTTCATCAGACCTTCTTTCCAGACTTTGTCAAAGGCTTTCTTCAAATCTATCCATGCCGTAAGCACCAGCTTCTTCTCTTGGAATGCATCCTCAATTTCTTGAGAGAGGTAGGTTGTCTGATCTTCCGTAGAGTAGCACTGCCTAAAGCCAGCCTGCTGTGGCACAATGATGTTTTTACTTTCAATGTACCACTGCAGTCTGTGATTGATGATGCGCTCCAGTGTTTTGCAGAGACAGCTCGTGAGGCTAATTGGTCTGTAGCTAGAGGCAATGGAACTATCTTTCCCTGATTTTAGGATGGGTATCATGATTACTTCTCTCCAGGCTTGTGGAACACTGCCTAAGGTCCAACTGTTATTGAAGATCTGCAACAGCTTTGCTTTGGCCTCTGTTCCTAGGTTCCTGATCATTTCATTGGAGATACCATCAGCTCCTGGTGACTTTCTCATTTTCAGTTTTGATATGGCTAGCTCCAGTTCGCTGATTGTGATGGGTGCCTCCAGAACCTCATGTACTATTTCCTTCTGTCCTGTATGTTGCCGTTTCTCTTGAATCTCTTGTTGTTTCTCTGGACTGATTTTGATATTGTTATCTTGTGCGAATGAGTCTGCAAAATGGTCAGCTGCTTGCTTTCTTGTTAAGATGTTTCCATCTTTATGTAGTGCAATTTTTGAGTTTCTCCCTGTGCCCTCATCGTTAAGTTGTTTTATTAGCTTCCACAATTTCCTTGAGTCTCTTTCAAAGTTCAGAGACTCTGTTTTTTCCTGCCAGCTTTTCCGTCTAGCCTGCAGCTTGGCCCTTTGAAATTTGGCTTTTGCATGCTGGAATTTATTGTGGTGCTCTTGGCTGAGTGTGGCCTCTGCTTGCTTTCTACATACTTCCACATCATTATGCAACTGTTCCAGTTCACTACTCCAGTAGGGTTTATATTGTTTACGGTCTCCTCTTGGTACTGTTTCTCGCGCTGCCTGTAGTATGCATTTCCCAAACTCTTCAACTACTTTATTTATGTCTTTCTCAGTGTTCAGGTTTCTAACCAGTATGCTGGTGCGATGCTTGTACACTGCCCAGTCTGCTTTCTTGTAGTTCCACCTCGAGAGGGTGCTGCTTTCACTTACAAGCTCATTTTCTACAGTTAGAAAGACTGGTCGATGGTCACTGCCACCTAGTTGTTTCCCAACAATTCGTGTAATGTTCCACTCCAGGTCTGGTGAATGAAAAGCCAGGTGTAGTTGTAGAGTGCCATGATCTCGAGTAGAAAGTATGTGGGTCGGACGGCTTGTTAACCAAGATGAATCTATTCTCATCCTGCCAGTCTTCCAGTCTCTCTCCTCTCTGGTCCATGTGATCATAGCCCCAACTCTGCGAGTGGCTGTTGAAATCGCCGCACACAATCATTTTTTCTGTTAATGATAGTGTGTCCAGTGCCTGTGGACGGTCACTTGGACAGTAGTAATTGATCAGATGTAGGTCTGTATAGCCTGTTTTAAGTTTAAGTGTCTGATACTCAGCCCCTTCCATATAGACTTCGATTTGGGAAGCAGTGATGTTATTTTTTACAAGGGTAAGTATCCCACCTTTTCGCCTGTCCTTTCGGTCAGATCGGTAACACTGGTAGCCTCTGATTTTGAAGGCTATATTTTCATTGAGGTGAGTTTCTTGCAAGCAACATATGCTTACTTTTTCTTTGTCCAGGATGTTTTCTAATTCTACTTTTTTGTTGCTGACTCCCTCCGCATTCCAGTGCATTATTTTAAGTCTTAGTTTAGTATGGCCAGCTGTTCTATTCTCATGTCCCGTGGCTCCACAGGACATCTGAGAAGGACCTCCAGTAGTTGGGGTTGGACCCTTTCGAGACATAGGGCCCGGCACTGCACCTGCCTGGGGGTCCAAAGCAGGGCGAGCACCATAACGTTTAGCAGCAGTCGACATATTCCATTTTGCGTAATTGCGTGGCATCCTGATTTCTGTGGTGCGCCTCCTGGCTGGTTGCCTCCGTCTTCAGCACCTTTCCTTTGCTAGAGCAAACTGTGGTCTCACTCGAGTTTAGATGTGTACACATGCACACACGTGTCTGCACATGCATGTATGTGTATACACATCTAGAGCACACTGGTTATTTTCCGGCGCCAGATACTCGCCGTCGCCCCTTCTCCTGTTAGTTAAAACAGTTCCGCCACGTGAAGGCCAGGAGTTGGACTTTTGCTGCAGAGGTTATGTATTCACGAGCCATTGGGGTATTTAAGCAATGTTGGGCGCTCACCCCAACACTGCGCCCCGGCTACATACAGCAATTTGGAACCAATAAGTGATGTGATACTTAAGTTTCTGTGATTGTGATATTTCAGTTAAGTTCTCCAGCTAACTATTCTTTTCTTTTTCTTCTTTTTCTTGACAGACTTTGGTGGAAACATGGGTTTGTATTTGTATTTTTTCTGTAGGTTAGCTTCCTAGATATAACTTATATTTTGGGTTTATTCGGCGTCTTGTCTATTTCTAGGTAAATCCTTGTTTTGACAAATATGATTATTTATTTATGGCATAAATAATCACATCTGACAAAACACTGATTTTTAGCTAGAAATAATTTTAATTGTATGCCTTTGAATTCTGTAAGAAATAGGTAGTGACTGGATTGAATGGTATAAAATCAATTTGTAAGCAGTAGTAAAGAAGAAAAATAAGCTGATAGAAGAAGAAGAAGAAGAAGAAGAAGAAGAAGAAGAAGAAGAAGAAGAAGAAGAAGTCAACAAAAACAAGGAAATCCAAACAAACAAACCAATCGTGTCGAAATCTTCACTTTCAGTTCCTGGCTGGAGAGTCACGACATACTTCTAGCAACGATTCCTTTGCCAACAACACGTCACTAAGAGATATAACACACGACCTGTGGCTACTTAATCAATCCAGATAAACAAGAAACAACTCCCAGATTGTGCCAGGCGATAGAAACTGACAGAAATGACAGAAACTCAATCACACAAACACGGAACGAAAGCAGACGTCCATGACTGCTGTGTTTACGATTACCTGTGTTCGATACATGGTATCGTACATTATGAAGCGAGCGAGTACTATTCCCTGCGATATTCGAGAATTCTGCTGGCATTGATGCGCGCTTTTAGTTGAGTACTTGGGTAAAGAAAAGAACAAATGCATCCATACTTCAAGAGCTGAATATTAAAGAGGGTTGGCTATAAAGACGATAAAACAAAGAAAATTGAAATATTTTGGTCACTTGAAACGTCATGACAGTTTGGAGAGAACAATAATGGAGGGGGATATTAATGTATTTGAATATTGAAGAAGGTTGGCTATTAAAGACGATAAAACAAAGAAAATTGAAATATTTTGGTCACTTGAAACGTCACGAAAGTTTGGAGAGAACAATAATGGAAGGGTATATGCCTGGGAAGAGAGGAAGAGGAAGGCCAAAGAGAAGATGGGTGCAGGATGTGGCGGATGATCTCCAGATGGGTGTATCAGACGCGGGACATCTTGCTTATGATCGAGAGGTTTTCCGGAAGGTTGTTATGGGAGCGAGGTTCTGCAAAGGACATGCTACTGAATGAATGAATGAATATTAATGTATATGAATATGCCTGGGAGCCGGTCTCCCTGGTCTAGGTGTTACACGACTTTCTCCGTAATCCCGTATACTCTCGTGAGTAACGTGACTTTGCGTGAGAATCGGTAGCGGTTCTCTCCGCGTCGGTAACTTAAGGGGTATGTGAGCCGGTCGCTCAGAAAGCAATGGCAAACTACTGAGAGTAATCTTGCCAAGAAATCAGCTGAAAGATGCTGATGTTGACAGCGATGTCCTGTAAAGGATATGCGAACACAAAAAAAAAAAAATATGCCTGGGAAGAGAGGAAGAGGAAGACCAAAAAGAAGATGGGTGCAGGATGTGGCGGATGATCTCCAGATGGGTGTATCGGACGCGGGACATCTTGCTTATGCTTATGATCGAGAAGTTTTCCGGAAGGTTGTTGTGGGAGCGAGGTTCTGCAAAGGACATGCTACTGAATGAATGAATGAATGAATGAATGAATGAATGAATGAATGAATGAATGAATGACTTGAGTGAAAGCCGACAACATAGCGCTCGGGACATTCCCATACGTGCTCCATCCTCGAGTTTTAGTTTAGTCGACAGATCAACATCACGGCACACGGGTGTAACCCATAAATGCTCCGTTCTACTCCTAACTCAAGCCTGACTCCGGAGAATCTCAGCTCAGTGCACGAACTCCGTAGCACCGGCGAGGATCATGAAATACTTTGGTTAGATTTTTAACTCGAAATTTTGCCGGCAGCGCCGTTATGCTACTTTTTTTTCGAATTCCAACTGCCAATGGATTTTTTACGTGCGTAACAATACACACGGGCGTCCGATCTCACTACCCAGAGACCAGGGGAAATTTTGTTAGTGGAAGTCCACGTGAAAAAATCCTAACTTCACCCGGGCTTGAACCCGGGACCTCCAGCACTCAAGGCGGACACCATACCTCTAGACCACTCAGCCCCCTACAGCCAACGAAGAGTCCCAGTACTAATGGTATATATTGAGGTCACAGGACCAGGTATCACTCTGGAAACTGAATCAGTCTATCCACAGACTAGATCACTAGTCTGGATAACGATTCGATTGCCATGCCTCTCCACGTGTGAAGTTCCAGATCTGGTCTTGAACCCCCGCTGGTTTATGAACTTGGAGAAGTGAAGGAGACTTGTCCAACATTCTCCGTGGAGATGGTAACTTTGGTAGTGGGTCAGGGGGTACACCAATCTCTCTCCAAAAGATGCAAGCTCTTTTTGAGGCGGACGTGACCTGAACTTCAATATACCGGAGTTAAAAGTTAAACTCACAGTAGTGTTCCTGGGGATTAAAAGGAGAGTCACCTCTCACATAATTTTCCTGAAGTTTACAAAGGCGTGTGTAAGTCAGCATGTCCGAATGTATAGGTTGTATTTTTAATGACTGTGCATTGTTTGAAAATATAGCCTGTCCAAGTTTTGTATTCACCCTCTGTAAAGTTCATGCAGTATAATAGGTAAATACAAAACTTGGACCGGAAATATTTTCAAACACTGCACAGTCATTAAAAACACACACTGTATAAGTAAGAGCTCTCATCTCATCTCATAATGTTCCTCTTGTACATTGCGGTGTCGAGGTGAAGTATAAACAACGGGAGAATGTCCGCTTATGGGCTTCATATATCGATATTCACATGGACTCTGCTATTCTTCTGCTATTCCCTGCGTCCATCGTTTACGTGGTCGGCCTTTTCCTCTGCTTCTATCTGGTCTGTGCATAACTGCTTGTTGTGGTATACTATTGTTAGTTGGTAACCTACTTGCATGGCCAAATCATTTCAACCATTTGACTTGCTGCTTTCTAATAAAATCTAGCGCCGCTATAACCCCCACTTTAGTCCTGATTTTTTCATTTCTGATCGTATCTCTTCTTGATTCATTGAGTATTCTTCTCAGAAATATCATTTCTGTTGTTGTAATTTTTCTTTTCTCATTTTTTGTCATTGTCCAAGGTTGGCATTGGTAGCATAGTTGGTAGAAAGATTGTGTTGTAGAGTGATTTTTTTAGAATAATTTGATACATGTTTATTCTTTAGTATTGGTGCGATTTGTCCAATATATTGGTTTGCCTTATTGCACCAATTTTCGATCTTGTCTTCTGATTTGCCATTTAATGATAAACTTTAAGACGTTTTTTGTACAAAAACCCCTGAGCACTTGTCAACATTGTGAATACCCATTTTCTTCAGCGTACCCAGATATCTGAACCGATAAGACACTTCAAAAGATGAAGAATATTCTGTATAATTTATCTTTGTCTGTCGAAGTGAAGAAAAGAGTTCTTAAGAGCTATAAAGATATATTGAGACAGTCCTGGAGTAGTAATGCGAATCATGGACAATTAATAGAGAAGTGAGGAGTTATATCACCATCATCATGTGCCATGCCGGTAAGCGTGGGCGGTCATGTTTTGCCATCTCACTCGATCACCAGAGTCGTGGATCAGCTCAGTGTTCTTGTCTCAACCATACAACGTGGCCAAGCCATCCAGGTATTTACTTCTCTGCCCTCCCCTTGTTCTCTTCCCTTCGATCTTGCCAGTTGTCACCAAGGAGTTATGTAGAAGCTGCAGAAATATGGTTTTATAGAAGAATGAAGAGAACACACGAATGGATAGAAAGAGTAATGAAGATATATTGAAAGAAGTTTTATCACAAACAGAACTGGTTATTTATTCACATCGGAAGTCCATCCCTGATCTTGCCTTTCGTTATCAGGATGGTGGTGTATACATTTACTCACACTCAGATGGCGGCCTCTACAATGCTCATAGATTGAAGGCTAAGACCAAAATTAGGAGGGTATTGATCAGAGAGTTGCTTTTTGCAGATGATGCTGCAATTACCACCAACCCAGAGGAAGAATTACAACGTCTACTATATGCATTCCCCAATGCTTGTTCTGAATTTGTTTTAACAATTATTAACAAAAAAGAAGACACAGATTCTGTCACAAGGTGCACATGGGGTTATCATCAATCTTTATTGACGACGCCGAACTAGAGACAATAGATCATTTTACATATCTAGGATCAGAGGTAAATAGCAAATTATCCCAAGATCAGGAAATCAACATCAGTATTGGTAAGGCGGCAACAACAATGAACCAGGTTAACATAAAGAGTCTGGGAGAACAGGAATCTTCCTGCCAAAACAAAAACCCTTGTCTATCAAGCCTGTGTCCTAAGCACTCTTCTTTATGACAGTGAAGCCTGGTCAACTTACTCACCCCAAGAGAAACGTTTAAACAGCTTTCATATGCGGTGTATGCGAAGAATACTTGGTATTAAGTGGCAAAACAAAATCACAAATACTGAAGTATTAGAAAGATCAGGTTGTGTGACAGTATATTCCATGCTCAGTCTTCGTAGACTTAGATGGATAGGACACGTTAGGAGGATGGATGATGGTAGAATACCAAAGGACATCTCTTTTGGTGAATTACAGATGGGTAAGAGATCTCAGGGTCGGCCTCTACTACGATACAAAGATGTGGGTAAGCGGGACATGATTGATACAGGCATTGATAATGCACATTGGGAGCAGGTCGACGCTGAACGTGTTGCTTGGAGGGCAAATATCAGAAATGGAATAAAGACAAAGGAGAAATCTATTGCAGATAAGTCACACACCCAGCTTGTGAGACGTAAGATGGTGCACGATGGTGGAAATGACCATGTGTTCACATGCATCCACTGTGGACGAACATTTGTAGCGCGAATTGGCCTTATCAGTCACATTCGCCACCTCCATGGGGTGTAGTTATTTATGCCTTTTTGAAGCACAAACTATCGTCTGTTTTCCAATTTTTATATTCTCTTCATTGCTTTCATTTTTTTCATATTTTTATTCTTCGTGGTGTAAGGTAAAGAGAGAGGGATAGTACCTCACGGTAAGTGGCAGCCATATCCCAAGGGATAGTCCAGGATCGTATTTGGTTCCCATCTCTTTACCTAGCTCGTGTATGGCTCCACGAATACCGCTTGTGTACGGCGGTGGCCACACCACGGGTAACAGTCTTGACTGACTGGCTAAACTACATGAGTGAAGTAGAGGTAATATCCTACTAAGGGAAACAGACTGATAGGCTAGCAGGGAATGCATCTCTTGGTGGTAGTTTGCTTATGGACAAGGGGGAGGTGGACGTGCGCTTGTGGAACCATGTGGAGAAGGCGGAGGAATAGATTGATAACTCATATGTGGAAAGAATGAGATTGCGGGGGATCGGCAAGAGTTCTAGAAGAATCTCAAAACTGAGAGGGAAGACCAGGAGAACTTTTAATCAGATAGCGGTGGGAACGATTAGTAGTATGACTCTTCGCTGGCTGTTGAACGAGGGGACGGAGCAAGTATGGGAATGTCCTGAGTGCAGTGATGTCGGTTCTTAACTCAACTCAACTCAACTCCTACTAAGGGAATGTCCATCCCTAATTCCCAAAGACTGGGACGGTGGCGAAGGCGGATGAATCTAAATAGATCAACGGCTTCGAAAGCGAAACAGCAGAGTGTGTGGTACACATGAAGCGTGTTCAGGACACGATAGTGAACATGGCTGGCCATAGTGGAAGAGATTGGGATCTCACCATGTAATATCCCAAAGACAGCAATGGTAATTCAACAACAAGAAAAAAGCGATACGGGTAATTCTTGGGCTTCGTATATTGATATTCCCATGGATTCTGCTATTCCCTCCGTCCAACGTTTACGTGGTCGGCCTCTTCCTCTGTTTCCATCTGGTCTGTACATCATTGCTTGTTGTGGTATGCTGTTGACTGGTAACCTGCTTGCATGGCCAAACCATTTGACTTGCTGCTTTCTAATAAAATCTAGAGCAGCTTTAATCCCCACTTTAGTCCTGATTTCTTCATTTCTGATCTTATCTCTTCTTGATACGTTGAGTATTCTTCTCAGGAACCTCATTTCTGTTGTTGTGATCTTTCTTTTCTCTTTTTCTGTCATTGTCCAGGTTTGGCATTGGTAGCGCAGAGTTGGTAGGAAGATTGTGTTGTAAAGTGCTTTCTTAGTAGTTATTGATACATGTTTGTTCTTTAGTATTGGTGCCATTTGTCCAATGAGTTGATTTGCCTTATTGCATCTATTTTCGATCTCGTCTTTTGATCTGCCATTTGATGATATTATACTTCCCAGGTACTTGAAACTCTTCACTTGTTTCAAGGGATGTTCGTTTAGGTGAATTGTTGTTGTTTGTTCTTCTTTAGTTATAGTCATTACCTCTATTTTGCTTGTGCTAATTTTCATGTTATGTTCCCTACACATTTCATTTAGGCTATTCATGTGATCTTGTAATTCAGCTTCTGATTTTGCTATTAGTGCTTGGTCGTCCGCAAACAGGAGTTCTCTAATGGTTAGATTTGCAGATGGTTCTTCTTCTGTGTTCTCGTCATGCGGTATTCTTGCTGTCTCTGCTTGGCTGGTTTCTTTACATATGTTGTCTATATATGTTATGAACAAGAGAGGGGACAGGACACAACCTTGTCGTAATCCAGATCTTATGGTGAAGGGTTCTGAGTGTCCTCCAGTTGCTCTCACTATGCATTCACTGTTGTTGTATAAACTTCTACATAGGTTTGTTCGATGTGTACTCACTCCATATTGTTTAAGGATTTCCCACAGCTTGATTGATTGATTGATTGATTGATCTAGGAACCGACATCACAGCATTCGGGACATTCCCATAAGCGCTCCGTCCCCATCCTCAGCAACCAGCGAAGAGTTCCAACACTAATAGTTCCAGTAGCAATCTGATTATATGTCCGTCTCGCCTTTCCTCTGAGCGTCGAGCGTCGGCCAAATCCCCTCGTCACTCCTCGCTGCCTCATTCTAACTAGACCATGGTGATCCATTTGCTCCTCCGAGGTGTACACGCTTCCCCACAAGGCCGCAACCACATCTGCCTTGTCATGCATCAATACTCCACCAAGTTCTGCCGAGCCAGCCAATCTGTCCGCCTGTTCATTCCCCAGCACACCGGTATGCCCAGGAGAAAAGATCCAGGTGATGCTTGCTACCTCCGAAGCGAAGCAAGCCACTCTGCACGAAGCTTGCCTGTTCTCACCCTTCTCAGCATGCTTTCCCACAGCTTGTTTCTATCTACCCTATCGAATGCCTTTTCTTGGTCGACAAAGGCTAAGTAGAGTGTTTCATTGAATTCAATTGATTTTTCTATAAGTTGTCTAAGAGCAAAAATAGCGTCTGTACATCCTTTGTTTTTCCTAAATCCAAGCTGCGTTTCGCTTAGCTGGGGTTCTAAAGTAGTTCGTAATCTTTTTTCAAGAATTTTGCAAAATATTTTCCCAGTATGACTCAACAGTGAAATGCCTCTGTATTGTGTGCAGTCTCTTTTGCTGCCTTTGTTTTTCCAAATTGGGATAATTATGGCGTTTCCCCAGTCTCGTGGTGTCTGTTGTTCTACCCAAACATGGTTGAATAGTCTATGTAGCCAAGCTGTTCCTACTTCTCTTGCTGCTTTAATTAGTTCATTTGGTATTTCATCCTGTCCCGGTGATTTGTTCAATGGGGCTAATCTGATGGCTTCTATAATTTCTTCTTTTAGTATGTCTGGTTCTAGTTCTTCGGTGACATCTGAATAGGTCTCTTGAATTCCTGTGACATCTGATGGGATGTTGAGAAGTTGTTCGAAATACTGCTTCCATCTTATTAGGATCTGTTTTTGTTCACCTACTGGTTCTCCATTTTCGCTGTTAATTATTTCAGTTGGGTCAAAGGGTTCTCCTCTGGTTCGCATTGCACTTATCTTTTTGTAGAAGTTTCTAGTTGCCTCCTTGTAGTTTTTATTTAGGGTTTCTCCATACTCTTCCCAGTCTTTTTGTTTTTCCCTCTTTACTATTCTACTCACATGTCTTCTCGCTATTCTGTATTCTCTGAGTAGATGTCAATTGGGGGTTTGGGGCCAAAAAGGTCGGGGCACTACAGGAGCGCCAAAAGAAAGCCCCCGGGGACCAAAAGGGTCGGGGCACTACAGGAGCGCCAAAAGAAAGCCCCCTAGGGACCCAACCCCCGGGGGCCCCACCCCCCAGGGCCCCGGGGCGCGACCGCCCGACCGGGCCGTCCTCTGTATCCCGGAGCGCACGCATGGCGACCGAGCCATCGATTTAGAGTGTATCATCTACAGACATACCAAGATGCGCACCGCGAAGAACAGTTGTAAGTGGCTACGGCTACGTTCCACAGAGCCCTGCAATCGGAGTTGTATGAGGGACTACTGCAAAGTCCATGCAGTGCTAATACGGAAGGGTTCATGTACCAAACCGTGCAGAAGCTGTGGGAGGGGGGTCACAAACTATCTATCAATTTGTAAGGAGTGTGGTTATAACGCAGCCAATCGCCGAACATGGTACCATGAAAAGGTAAAGCCTTTTAACGCCGAGTTTAAGCGATTGGCTATGATCACAGAAATATAAAAGTCAATTAGAGACATGGAACTATCCACTGTACGTACACACTCACCTGTTAGAGACTGACAGATCTGTGTATTTAGCCATGCCTACGCTGATTCAGTTGAAACAGCAAGCCCGCGAGTATGGCATGCCATACAGTGGGAGGAGGAAGGCCGTTCTTGAGGGGGAAATATCCAGAGCGCGTGAGATGGCTCGGGCCACCCTGCTCGAGAAGAACCCCAACCTACAAGGGGCACGACTTGAAGCAGGGATTACCACCGCCCTGAGATTTGTATATGGTACCGCCGCGGACCGAGCCGCGATCGTCGCCGAGCGACGACACCGCGCCCGGCAGCGTGCTCAACGCCACGCCGACCTCGAAGCAGAGTTCCTTGCCCGAGCTGATAGTGTGCGAGAGGAAACGGATGAGGAGTTGGCTGAGCTAATTCGCAATGCACCCGAATTGAAACTCACCCGGGAGGTTGAGGGGAGCCTGAGAAAATATGAAGCAAGCGTCCCAGAAGGTAGCGTCGACTATGATGAGCCTGGACTATTTATGTTTTCGATGGAGCCCGCCATCAAAGCCCTGGTGGTAAAAGGGTTGGGGGATTATGGCAGCGTTAAAATGCAGCTGTATCTCCATCTAAAATACTATCGCACCACCCCAGAAGGCGAACAGATTACGGCAATCGCCACCCATGGAAGCAGGAACTATGAAGTACTGCACGAGGGGGAAATTGATGAGGGGCTGAAGCTCGCCAGAGCCAAGATATTCGCTGACAGTGAATGCTTCACCGAACAGGGCTCGGATTGGCACTATGATGAGTGTGTGCAGCTCGACCTCTACATAGTAAAATACCAACCATTCCGAGGCTCTAGCTACTTCGCGACACCCAGCTTCATTCCACCACGTAGTGTTGTGAATGTAAAGAATGAAGACAACCGCTGCTTTGAATGGGCCATACTCTCAGCACTCTACCCAGTAGCACATGGAGAGCATCCTGATAGGCTCAACAATTATAGCGCCCACCTGGGAGAGCTAAACTTTGAAGGAATCGAGTTCCCAGTGCAGCTGACCAGCATTGCGAAGTTTGAAAACCAGAATCCTACCATAGCCATCAGAGTCTTTGGGTGGAACAAAGGACCAACCATACTCCGGACCAACACACTCCAGCGCAACCAAATCAACCTCTTGCTCCTATGTAAGGATGAGAATAGGCACTATGTCTGGGTCAAGGATGTGGGGCGGCTTCTATATGGAAACAGCAAACATAGGGGTAAGAAGTATCCATGTCTCAACTGTCTCCATGTACACTCCTCTCAGGAAACCTTGGACCAACATGTGCCACTCTGCCAAGGCATCAACACAGCCTGCCAGGTGAATGTCATGCCTAAAGAGGGAAAGATGAATTTCAAGTCCCTCCAGAAACAGATGAGGGCGCCATACATCATATACGCAGACTTTGAGACCTTGAACGTTCCAGTACATGGTGCGGCAATGGATCCAAGCCAGAGCAACACGCGCCAACTTGCTGAGCAGCCCCCCTGCGGCTTCGGCTACACCATTGTACGCTGCGACGGGCTCACCACAAACCCTGTCGTATATCGGGGGGAGGATGCTGCAGACGAATTCCTCAAACGCTTGGGACAAGAGCAGGCCACCATCCACCACAAGTTACAGCGGCCGGCTCTCATGGTGCTGGGGCAAAAAGACCGTGAAGACTTTGCCTCCGCCACCACCTGCCACATCTGTAAAGAGCCGCTGGAGGAGGACAAGGTGAGAGACCACTGCCATATTACAGGCAAATACCGGGGCGCTGCCCACAATGTCTGTAATCTAGCATGGCGCATCAATAGAGACAAGCTGAGGATACCTGTAGTCTTTCACAACCTCAGAGGATACGACTCCCACATCATCATGCAAGCGGCCGGCCGTCTGGACTGGGGAAAAAGAACGGTCTACAAGAAGAAGAAAAACGGCCAATGGCAAACCAAACAAGAAGACAACACAACAATCACCTGCATACCAAACACCATAGAGAAGTACGCCTCCTTCACCATCGGTCAGCTGCAATTCATTGACAGTCTACAGTTCATGAATAGCTCTCTAGACACCCTGGTAGGGAACCTCAGCGAGCTGACACACTGCGGTAAATCAATGGCTCTGACACGTAGAGGCAACGATATAATCTCAAGATGTGAGACGTGCAACACTGAGAAGCACACCCCCTGGGCTGTCTTAATGAACAAGTTCAGGACCACGCTATGCCAGAGCCAGTCACATCTCCTTCTCCGTAAGGGTGTATACCCCTACGAATATATGGACAGCTTCGAGCGCTTTGCAGAGGACCGCCTACCACCCAAAGAGGCATTCTACAGCAAGCTCACCCGAGAAGGAATCAGTGACTCTGACTATGCCCACGCCCAGAAAGTGTGGCAGGAGCTCGATTGCAAAACACTCGGAGGCTACCATGACCTATACCTGAAAACAGACGTCAGTCTGTTGGCTGATATATTCGAGGCATTCCGAGACACCTGCATGGAGGTATATCAGCTCGACCCAGCCCACTACATCAGTGCACCCGGCCTGGCATGGGACGCACTCCTAAAAAAGACGAAGGTGCAACTCGAGCTCCTAACCGACTTGGATATGCACCTCCTCTTTGAGAAGGGACTCCGAGGGGGTGTGGCCATGGTCTCCAAGCGGTATGCTAAGGCCAACAACCCCAAGACTTCAGACTATGACCCCACAACACCCAATTCGTGGATCATGTACCTAGATGCAAATAACCTGTATGGGTGGGCCATGATGGAATACCTCCCCACCGGAGGGTTCCAATGGGCCAATCCAACTCTCGAGGAGGTACTCAACACCCCCGACAACGCCCCAGAGGGATGGCTTGTTGAGGTTGATTTGAAGTACCCAGCGCACCTACATGAAGCCCACAGTGACTATCCGCTAGCTCCAGAAACCATGACCATCCCAGAGGCCTGGTTGAGCAGCTATCAGCGCGAGCTCCAGAACAAACTGGGGGGTAAGTTCACGGAGCAAACAAAGCTGGTACCTCATCTCCACAACAAGGAGCGATACGTCGTCCACTACCGCAATCTCAAACTCTATCACAGCCTCGGTCTAGAGGTCACCCAGATCCACCGAGCCATCAAGTTCAATCAGTCCCAATGGATGAAGCCCTACATAGAGATGAACACCTCTCTACGAGCCCAAGCCAAGTCGGAATTTGAGAAGGACTTCTTCAAGTTGATGAACAATGCCGTCTTTGGGAAGAGTATGGAGAATGTTCGCAAACGCATCAGAGTCAACCTTATCAGAGGCACCGAGACTGACCGACTCCGAAAATTAATCGCCAGCCCCAACTACGAATCGTGTAGAATCTTCAACGGTGGACTGGTGGCGGTGCACAGCATCAAGAACAAGGTCCAGCTGAATAAACCAGTCTATTGTGGGCAGGCCATCCTGGACCAATCCAAGTACCTCATGTACGACTTCTGGTACAATCGGCTTAAACCCCAATACGGTAATAGACTCCAGCTCTGCTACACTGATACTGACTCCCTTCTACTTCAGGTGGAGACTGAGGATGTGTACGCGGACATGAAGACTCACCCCGACTGGTACGACTTCTCAGATTATCCGCGTGACCACCCCAACCATTCGACTGCGAATAAAAAGGTGGTCGGCAAATTCAAAGATGAATGCAACGGCCGCTCGATAGCTGAGTTCGTCGGTCTCAGACCAAAGATGTACTCAATCCTAGAGGAGGCCGCCAACATCAAGAAAGCCAAAGGAGTGGCTCGGGCAGTTGTGAAGAAGGACCTCAGACACGAACACTACAAGGACAGTCTGTTCGGTCAGCGGGAATACAAGCACACACAGGTTGCCATACGAAGCAAGGGCCACCAGATAGGGGTTTATGAGATGAACAAAACATCTCTGAGCCCCATGGACACGAAAAAATGGATTTGTGCTGATGGTATCAACACTAGGGCCTACGGCTACCTAGAATCCTGCTAGGGAGTAGCTGTGGAGCTCCTCACATCCACGAGCTGGTCCATCTACGAGGTAGAAGTCCATAGAGTAGAGAACCGAGGGATGTATAACGGGCAGATCGCCAGCCTGGGCCTCATCGCTTAGGGAGGATCCGGTCAGGAGGCATTTGGGTGTCGGGAGGAACAATCATCAGCTCTTCGCGAACGAAGCCCCGCGCTGGCCCATCCACCAGGTAGTACAGCGCAGGCCGCCCATCCTGGCATACTGTTCTACGAATCTCGTGTACTGTTAATGACCACGAAGGATCAGTCGCCCGGCGCCGGCCACCTTCAAGCTCATGCTCCCCAGGCGAGCTTGCATACAGATACCGAACTAGAGCCTCAGACGGAATCACAGGCTCCTTGAGGCCGATAGTACGGTGAGCAGGAGCGGCCGGTGAATGGGATACTGAAGTGTCCTTAATGGCATCAACCGGCTTCCGACCCGTCAAACGAGTCACCTCACCGTTAAGAGCCGCGACCACCTGAGGAAGAGCCCGAACCCATTCAGCTGAACGTTCAGAGGACCCTCGAGCCGCCAGTAGTAACTCTTGGGCGTACTGGGCACCGAACAGTCTCTCCGCCAGAGTGCGATTGAACCTCTCGACGATCGCCTGCTGCCGGTGATTCCCAGCTTCTCCACGCCGTATCTGTGTCTTATGCTTTGCTGCCAGCTGGCTCACAGCACCCATAAACTCACGCCCCGGATCAATCTGCAGAAGCCGTGGCCATTTGAGTGGCCCGCGTTTGTAAATTCGCTCTAGGGCCAAAGCCACCCCTTCACTGCTCTTGTCTGTCAAAGCCTCTGCTTCCTTAAACCGTGAGGCAACATCCACAACTGTCAAGGCATACTTAAATGTCTTACGACCAACCCGGTCATGTGGTAGGTAGAGCAAGTCAGCCTGATGGACGGCATTCGGTCTATCTTCATCAATAGATGGCCGCGGAATGTAACGAGGAGCGGGTAAATAGATCTGAAAAATAGCTTGCTTCTTGAGCCAGTCTCGGGCAACATCCTCCGAAACATTAGCTGCAGCAGCTAGCTTCTTAATGGCCGCCAAGCCTTTCCAGTAGCCCTGAGGGCTGTAGTAGATATCCTCCAGATCTTTCATTTTGGTAGCAGCGGTCAATCTCTAAAGCAACTTATAAGCAACAATACCAGTCGCTGCCAGCCCAAGAACGATAAAAGTGATCTCGCGGTCTTTCTGCGGCTCTGATGGCACATAGAAATCCGACAGGCGAGGTTCAGGCTCGAGGGGCTCGACACGTTTGCCAGAGATCAGGCTGTATTCCCGCATGGCCTGGTCGACATCCTGGAAAGAGTGAACGGCGTGGCCTTCGCGCTGTAGCTCATCGTTGAGCCAGTCCAGCCGCGCGGTTCTCTTTCTCATCCATTCAGCCTGGGCCGCCTGTAGCCGCTCGACAGCCTCATCGTGCCGCCTCATTTCTTCATGGGCGTCCGCATGCCCTAGCTTGGAAAAGAGGTAGTTGCCCCCCGTAAACGCCAGGGCATTGACAACAGCGCCCCCTATCATCATTGCGACAGAGGCCATAGCTAGCGGGGTTGATACTGTAAGGGTTTATGCAATATATCAGCGGGGATCAAGCCCTCTTTGATAAGCAAATCTCGGAGTGCTAAGGCGATGGACGTGTCTAAAACCATCATCCCAATGTCATACATATCAGCGTCTAGCTTGGGCAAGGTTGCCCCTTTGAAAATCAGCTTGGTCAGTTTTGCGGTGCCTACCGTAAGCGCGGCCACCACAGCGCCGTGGTAAACGGCGTTAACAATAGCTTTCCCATCAACGCCTGCCATTATTCCATATAAAATGGATCTCTATTCTTTAATATGTTAGTCTCCGGCCGCTTGGAGGGCACAGGTGGGGCAGGTGCTTTAGTCCGCCGCATTTTCTGCCTAATTACTCCGACGACAACGACAACGCCAGCCACTCCAATAATCCAGGGAGTCCAGCCACGGTAATCAACTGGCACCATTGGAAACAGCGGTGGTGGGGCCTCCTCATGCTCGGGGGCTAACTTTCGTTTCTTCTCACGAACAGCCTGCTGCAGAGCTAGAGACAGCCTCTCTGCTTCACGACTCTTTCGAGCAGCAGCTCCTCTCTTCCCAGCCGCAACTTTCCTGGGGTCCTTCGTCACTAGTTTCTCCTGTGGAGCAATTTCGGGGGTCTCCTCCTCCATCTTGTTCTTGCTTAGGACAGATATGTCCAAAATGGCAGTGCCTAAAAGTTGCTAGTGCGACAGTTGCAGGTGCTAAGCACATACCGAACTTATGGTAGAGTTCACATGTAACTGTGTTTAGCGCATGCCCTAGAAACGGGTCGGCCTCCAGGTCTGTCACCAAAGCTTGATTATCAGCAATGGGGAGGAACATACTTGCCACTTGTGCGTACATCTGTAGCATAGCTGTGCCTAGGGTCTTTGTTATTGCAGCTCCAAGCCTCGCCTCATGCCTCGCATATAGCTTCTCAATTTCTTGATCAGGCAAGGCCTCAACCTGTTCCATTGTAAGTTTGGAGTACTTACCACCTATGTACTGCCCGGCACGTCCCCCAGCCGCAAGTGCTGCCAGCCTTTCACGATGCAACGCATGTCCGGACTGTGGCGTTGTGGTAGGTGGTGATGCATGTCCGGACTGTGGTGTTGTTGTAGGTTCCGGAGCAGACTCTACCGGCTTTGCCTCTTCACGTAACAGCTGGTCGAGTATGGTGTCACAATCCATCACAGCGTTTGCAAATACCCAACGTCTAACTCTAATATAGGAATGCACAGCCCATCCAAGCACACAACATGTGCATATCAGTTGTAATACAACTAAGGCTGTTACGGAGTAACAAAGCACTGCTTCATACATGCTTAGCTGATGCTTAACATATGCTTAGCTGATGCTTACCATATGCTTAGCTGATGCTTAACATATGCTTAGTATCTAACAAACCTCACCAGCTTTGAGCACTTTATAAGAAAATGGGAACTTGGTCCTCAGTACCAGCTTTGAGAACTCATTGGTTTCGAGTTGCTTTCGCACCCCATCACGTTCCTCCCTAGAGTGGATGATGTAGTTCTCATCCAGGCAGTCTTCAAAGCTATCCTTATCCTTGGAATGGAAGAGCGCCACCCATTGTGTCTGCGCTCTGAGGCCTTTCGCAACGGCGTTGTACTTCTGGGTTTGAACCCACAGACTTTGCTGGGCATGTCGCCCGCTAAAAGCTAGATAAGTCAACATAGTCCGCTTCTGCGCAATAGCGTCCTCTGCGCTGCAGTCATCAATGATGTATAACGTTGGTGTCCCCTGAAACATTTTATAGAAGGCCTCTAGCCATTTGAGCAGCCGATCACCGGGGTCAAATATGAAGACCTCGCGATCTGACCACACCCACGGCCGGGCCCGGTATGTTTCATTGTATCGTACCGAAGGGCAAGCAATTACAATATGCTCGAAAACACCCCTGTACGGGCCTTCCAGGAGGTCGAGAATGAATTCTGTTTTACCACACGATGTGGGGCCTGTGATGATGGCCGAGTGTGGCTTAAGTGGGAACTCCATTAATAAACAGCACTAACGAATCTCCCGGTGTCGATGTTCAGCTGTCCGTCCATAACCAAATAAACGTAGCAGTACAGGGGCCCCGCCGGTTCGGCCTCTTTCGTGATCTGGAGAGTGATGCCCTCAGAGCCGTTCTCTACACGCCGGCCGCTGCCGTGAAGATGGTCATCGTCGGAGGTCCGGAAGTCCAGCCACAAGCAGAATTTTGACGTCAAGTACTCGCCTAGACTAACATCGAACAATCCTAGCTCTTTGGCGACTGCGCTTGTCTCAGGGTGCCTTTTGAGGCCACCAGCGAAGAATTTCCTCGCTTCGTCCCAGAGCTGGTGTGGTGCTAAGCCGTGCGCAAATAGTTGATTGGCTTGTCCTTCTACGATGACTTCAACTTTGGTGATCTGTGGGTTGTAAAACCACTCTGGTTGGCGTGCAAAATCCTTTTGGTGGGCGGGGTCTTCCCATAATAGGAGAATGCCTTTCAAAGACTTACAGGGTGTGTTCAGATTGATGTTCCATATCGAGTCCTCCTTTTTCTGAGGGATCCGTCTATGTCGTAGGACCCGCTCGTATAACACCACCATACGGCTCTCATACATGCTCCGAATTAGCCGGGCCAACGTGGGTTCAGTGACTACTTCGTACTCGAGACAGATGTTTTCTAGGGAGTATGAGGAGTTGCCGGCATCTTTACCAGTTGCGCGAATCACACGGGAAGCGTCGTTAAAGGTCAACTCAATCTCCAGCCGATCACTAAGAGCAGATTGGTAGAAGGGCGCATGCGTTTCAAGCAGCTCAAAGTCTAGTGGTATGTAGTACCTGTTTTTGAAGGCCTTCGCGATGGCCACGTCTCTCGCATTGGCGAGGGGCAGAACAACAGCATCCGCTGCACCAACACGCGCCTTGGTCACATTCATGCCGGTACTTGTATCGATGCCTTGATACACAGCGCTCGCCCGCTCCGATTGGCTCTTCCAAAGATCCAGATAGACGTTGTAGACGTCACTGTCCACAAGAGAGAAGACTTCATTGCCCGATAGCCTGACGGTCAGCTTTTGAACCAGTGCTCGGCCGAGGTTCTGGACCACGGACCGGTTGACATCAGGGGAGCTGAGGTCGACATTGAATGCCAGCCGCACCGACCCAGGCACGATAACATCGTGTGCACCGAGATTGGGAAAACGAACTAGTAACTGCTGCTTCGGACCGATCGTAGAAGGATTGTTGGTCACGATTATCGTTTGCCGCAATCCTTTCACACCGAGCGGCTCCCGGAGACGGCGGTAAGGGTTAAGCTTACGACCATATGCACTTGAAGACATGGCTAGTTGTTTATTATTGCTTTGTAGCAATATCTAATATGGATAGAGTTGAGCTGACTGATTTTGGTGGTGAAGAGGGGAGGCCTGAAACGGGTGAGGAAGAAGAGACAGGCTTCATCGACGATGATTTTGATGTCGATAATCCCCACATTGTTAATACCGAGTGGCCGTCACAGGGGGAGACGTCACAGGGGGAGACGTCACAGGGGGAGCGCAACTTATTCATAGAACTAGAAAACAGCGCTATTAACGACTATTTTAAAAGGGTGGAGAAGATGTGGGGTATCAAACCTATAACTGGTATAGATTATACAAAAATTCGTTTGGGTCGCCGGAATGCTCTCTATGTTAACCACCAAAGGATTACACAGTATGATAATGGCATGCCGTTAGCTGTGAATAACCTCAGAGTGAGTACCAGAGAGGTATTGGGGTTTGTGGACAAAATACCACCAAAGGTTGTCACCATCCTTGAGGAGACTGCTAGTGATCTGGCGGAGGAAGAAGCTGCTCTAAGTGGTGCAGATATTCAGGCTGTCCCACAAATAGCTTCAAATGTTGGCAACATCTTAGAACGGGCTATGTCGAGTCCAGAAGTGCAGCGGGTTTTAGAAACCTCACACGTAGACCAATACCTGGGAGAGAAAGGCTTACCTCCAGTGAGAGAACTCCGGGGGCTCATGGCGCTTGACAAAGCGGTGACGACGATTAAAGGTAAACTCACAAACTATCTGGTTATTCTCGACCAGCAAGATAAAGAGGTCGCCATAAGGCGGCGGAAAATGTTGATAGCACCCAATGAGGAGAGTAGGGACTTTCAAGAGCAAAAGATTGCTGATATTGAAGAAGCTAAGAAGAGGCTTTTAATAGAGGTTGCTGAGTTACACGAAGACTTACGCAACCAATTCAGTCGGATCCGTGAAACCATTCATCGGGTGGTCAATGAAGACACCACACTGGGTGAGAGGCTGCGGACTCTGTTCCGAGAGCAGGGTATCACCATAGCGAGCATTCTCACAGCGATCGGCCTCTTAATTTCCACTATCACCCTAGCCATTACTGGTGGTGGTGGTGGTCCTACCCCACCGCCTGGCCCACCACCCATCCCACCACCTGGCCCGCCACCTGGCCCTGGGGCTAAGGAATGGATTCGGCAGAAACTGAAAGACCTAGCGAGCCTTCTAGCCAGGCTAGCTGGTAAGGCTGCGGAGGCACTCCCAGGAATCATAGGCGGTATTATCTCCTGGCTTCTTAACTTCTTGAGTAAGGGTGTGGGATGGCTGGCTGGAAATCTCTGGGCATTAGTGGTTGCACTCGGTGGCTTGCTGCTGCTGGCTATCAGAGAGCGGCTAATTGCGGTGAACAAACCATAGGACCACTAGACCGACTGCGACACCCCCAGCAATGAGTGCTATCTTTTCATTTTGATGCTGCAGCCCAGCTGCCTTATCAGCTATGCTAGTGGTCGGCAGCGCTGGCTGAGCAATGCTGGGCAGCTCTACCGTCGGCTGTGCAATGGTGGGCAGCTTGGGGGCATTAATGGTTGTATTCAGGCCACGCTTTAGGCCTGGCTCTGCGATGATGATCATGTTGTTATATCCAGCTATCTGGCCAATGCGGAGCAGCATGTCGCTGGGGGCCATATACAACCCCGTTCCAAAGACATAATTAACTTCTGAGCTCGCGTTTTGTAGCACATCCTGATATCTTTTGATGGCCGCCGCGAGATCGACGGGCGCAGAGATGGCTTCTTCTACTAATACCAGGAATTGCTTCTGGGCATCAAACGCCGTTCCAGTTCCCAGAATTCGTGTTCTAGTCTGAGCCTGGGCCCCTAAGATGGCCCACACATAGGTTCGAATGCTGTCATTTATTCGCTCAACACCGGGGCGTGTGAAGCCCTGTGACTTGTTAAGAATGAAAGCCTGCCAGCCAGAATCAGCGTGAATATCGTCTTGTGAGATATAATCTATGTGTAGTATGTCATTTGTGGTTTGTTGTGTGAATGAATGGCGCTTTGGGTCATATACACCATCATGTCCATCAGGCAGGACGCGATAACCAGTGTTCGTCCAGTAAATGTATACACTCCCCAACCCGTTATTCCTCCCGAGCCGTCTCCAGTTATCATTCTGGGGAATTCCAAATTCCGCGCATATACGCTGATAGGCTCTTACATCGTAGGGATTTTCAAAGGCGTTCCAACCCTGGTCTTGTGGTAGAGCCACACGCATCTCTTTGAGGATTCGGCGAATCTGGTAGTAGACATGGAATATGAAGACGGCTCGCGTTAGTGGGTCAGGGCCGGACAGATGCTCCTGCGCGGACACCCCACACCCCGCCGTGGCACACCATACTGCGAAGTTGAGTTGGTTTTGCCAGAATTGCATCGGATTGCTGTACCAGGCTTGCACGATCTGGTCTGACTCCACGTATGGCAACCGGTATTTTTCAAACATGTTGGGGAACTGTGTCGGAAAGGCTCCTTGGAGGTTGACTTGTATGTCCACCTTTGTTAGATCCTTTATTTGTGCAAACGGGTATACCCCACCCGTCGGGTATTTGGCGTCCTTATTGAACTCGTAAGCAGTCATTATTATTAGCTGTGCTAATATGTTTTTCACACTTAGCAACGTCCAACATGGGGAACCCATCCCCCTCAACCCGGTCCTAGACAATCGCGATGGTGACCTAGAGGTGGCTATTGTGGAATTGTTGTTCTACCCCGCGTGGGTTAATATTTCCGCGAAGCTGAAAAACAATTGGTTCAAACTTGATGATGAAGTTGTTACTATCCCCGACGGGTATTATGATGTCTGTGCTCTTAACAAACAATTCTTTGAGCCACGGAAGCTCTCTCTTTCTCTCAACCCCGCAACTGGCCTTGTAAGTCTCGGTGGTATAAAATCGGGGGTGGTCTTAGGGTTCGGAGGGCTAGGTGGGGTTCTTGGGTTCGGCATGGACTACAGAAGTGAGCGGCTCAATGAGGTGTTTACATTCTATGCGGCGAAGTTTCCTAACCTTATCATATATAAGGAGTTGTACATTCATCTCGAGGGCCTATCATCATATGAAAACCGTCATAATTCGCTTCCCTCCACACTCCTCCGGGCTGTACCTGTTAAAAAAGAGGAATGTAATCAAGGGAGACATGAGATTTTCTCTGTGCCTCATTATAAAAGGCTAGAAACTGGAACGGTAGGGGGTATAAGACTTTCGGTCCGAGATGAAAAGGGTAACGACGTGCCACTGGCATATCTAAGCTGTGTACTTCACATCAGACATGGTTGCTCCGTCGGGTATTTACCATCCTTATGAACTCGTAAATTATTACACATGCTAATATGTACATCACATTAACCAACATCCAGCGTGGGGAACCCATCCCCCTCAACCCGGTCCTAGACAACCGCGATGGTGACCTAGAGGTAGCTATCGTGGAATTGTTGTTCTACCATGCGTGGGTTAATATTTCCTATAAGCTGGGCAATAATGAGTTATGGGTGGAGGGTAAAAAGATTGTTATCCCCGATGGGTACTACGACGTATGTACCCTCAACAAGCAATTCTTTGAGCCTCACAAGTTTTCTCTGACACTGAACCCCGCAACTGGTCTTGTAAGCTTCAATGGTGCACATGACGCCGATATAATGGGAGTAGGCTTATCCTACACTCTTGGGGGATCTGAGTGGGACTTGTATGATACCAAGATTGTTGGAAAAGAGTTTCCCAGACTCCTCTTATATAAGGAGTTGTACATTCATCTCGAGGGTCTATCATCATATGAGAACCGTCATAATTCTCTTCCCTCCACACTCCTCAGGGTTGTGCCCGTTCAAAATGTGGAATGTAATCAAGGGAGACACGAGGTTTTCTCTGTGCCTCGTTATAAGAAGTTGGAGACAGGAACTCTAAACGATATTAGACTTTCGGTCTGTGATGATAAAGGCAAAGCTGTACCGTTGGCATATCTAAGTTGTGAACTCCACATCAGAAAACACAATGGCTGATTCAGAAGGTCCAGGAAGGCATCGCCCAAGAGCATGCTCTACCCTAACCTTTGCTGATTTGGCCGACACTATTGGGTGGCGGGAGCCGGGTCATAACTACAAGATCTATGGCCTCCAGCTCACTCCCCAGGGGGTCTATGCTCGTGCCGCCATAGACCATCCCGACGACGATGACTGGGATCTGCAGCTTGAGCTTCGCACGGGATATACTCACCTCGAGCCCAATGGGATACTTATCAGGTTAACTAACATGGGCAAGGTGTTTGTGAGTTATCAGGCCTGCAGGACAGTCACACGCCCCAACAAGTCTCCTGTTGTGACCTACCAGTCATTTCTGAAAATGCAGTGCGCCAGGGCTCTCTTCTATGCCGTATCGGTGACTGAGGCTAAAGTCCAGGGGACTAAATATTGTCTGAAGGCTGTTACAGATTGTAAAGCTGACCTTGATATGCTAGGTAAGCCTCCTAAGGAGTCAACCATCTATCTCGAGTTAGTTATTGGGCCTGTGGCACAGACAGAGTTAGCCCCAGTCCTTCCTGGGGTCTCTATTAAATGGAGTGCGACATCACTCCCCAGGCATGTTGCTCTCGTCATTACTTCCGCGGCCGACGGGACGTGGGCGGCCCGGGCAACAGAGACGGATATTATAGTAGAGCTCGGTGAGGTTGCGGTAGATGAAATCATTTTTACTACCGTTACTGCTTTTGTCCGGCTTTTGTTCACTACAGGGTCGATTAGCACCGTTCGCATTGAACATTTAATATCTCAGTTGAAGAAGTAGGTTTGACGCGCAAAGAATAATGTCGCTCTATCCTACAATCGATACTAGTGACGGCGGTGCCTATCGTATTCAAGAGCTTACCCGTCTTCGGAAGTCTCTGGAAGATGAAAGGGACAAACGGGCTGCACTGTATAAAAAATATCGGCGTGCCGTTAATGCATTAGACGCTGTGGACAGCGCGATGCTGGCGGCTAGCCTTGGTATGGGGGTGGGGGGTGTTGGGCTTCTTACCACCGTTATCGCTGCCCCTATAGTTGTCGGGCTCGAGATAGCTGCCCTAGCTTGTGGAATCATGTCCGCTGGGAGCAAGCTAGCGTCCCGCAAACTAACATCAAAAGCTAAGAAGCATGATGAAATTTGCACTCTGGCGACGGCTAAGCTTTCTAGTATAGCCGACCTTGTTTCAAAGGCTTTGGATGATGGGAGAATTTCAGACGTGGAGTATAAAATAATTACAGCTGAAGAAAATAAATTTCACCAGTTGAAAAAAGATATTCGGAGCAAGGCGCCGGCGGATCTGGACGAAGAGACAAAAAAATCTCTCATTCTGAAAGGCCGAGACGCGGCACGGGCAGAATTCGTCAAAGCTTTAGGGTCGAAATAACCTGTATACACGATCAGGACAGTTTGGAACCACCCCCCTACTCCACTGAATGATCCGCCTCTGGATTTCAGTAATGCGCGGAAGGATATACTCCTCAGATAAACAAGGTGTGTATGAACATTTTTTCTCTCCCGCGTGACACGGTTGCTCGCAATGGTGGTTGGCCGACGAAATTTGCGCTAAGTCACACCTATAGGCCCTCTGGGCTATATTGAGGATCTAACTTCACCCCTTTATAGAGTAGCAGTTTGATTCCAGTCGTCTTTTCAAACTTCCAAACCATCCTATGAAGTGCGTCTAGTGTGCAACGCTCACACATCTCATATGGTTTCCTAACACCCCTCTCACAGAATATACACTCTTCTATCACCTCGCCCCGCTTTGCCTCATGCCAAGAACAATAAAGGCCGATGGTTGGGCGGCCGCAATGAAGTTCTTTGCCGAGCTTCGGCCACTCACATCCATAGGTCTCCATCTGTATGTGCCCAATAAGTCAGCCTCTAATTCGACGCGCCCTAATATTTTTCAGATATAACACCATAACGAAGAAAAAGCCGCCTAAACCATCACGCGAATTTAAAAAAAAAAAAGAATTAAAAAAAATGCAAAAGTCGGCTTTGTGATTCGTTCCCCCACCCCTCTCAGAGGATGACAACAACCCGGGTTTTTATGCACACAACTTGCCATCCTCCGAGAGATGTGAGGTGTGTTGGTTAAACCACATGTATAGAGATTAGGCGACCCCCTTGTTGGTTGCTAATCGAAACGAAATACTAGCGAAACCTAGAAGGTGCCCGCATCCGCACTACGGCAGCCTAGAATATTGAATGGAAACCCGGGTTTGAGCATGCAAACCATTCAATTTCTAGACCTGCTGAGTGTGATGTGGTTTAACCAACTTGACCACGCCACCGACCGAAGTAACACCAACATTTTGTGGTTATATATCACTATTAAAATATGTAGTATACATTTGTATATAATTTTGTACATACATTTGTATATAATTTTTTTGTACATACAATGTTTTTTTTTCAATGTATGTTATAAAAAAGCAAAGAAATTAATAAAAGCTTATAAAAGTATATCACTGGCTCAACGCGCATTGATTAACTTCCACGTCACTTGTTAGCGGGGGAAATAAGCGTGCTGTGTGTAGCACATTCTGTTAACGAACGTGTGGTGGTAAAAAAAAATAGCCCGCCGTTTTTTTTTGAGCTTTGTGGCTGCAGTGATATATCACACCGGCTTGTGTTGGGAGATATGACAGCTTTTCCAAAATATGTCTGAGTAATATATCGTGGCGGGCGGCTCGGTCGCCATGCGTGCGCTCCGGGATACAGAGGACGGCCCGGTCGGGCGGTCGCGCCCCGGGGCCCTGGGGGGTGGGGCCCCCGGGGGTTGGGTCCCTAGGGGGCTTTCTTTTGGCGCTCCTGTAGTGCCCCGACCCTTTTGGTCCCCGGGGGCTTTCTTTTGGCGCTCCTGTAGTGCCCCGACCTTTTTGGCCCCAAACCCCCAATTGACATCTACTCTCTGTAATCACATTCCTGTTTGCTCTTCAACCACTTTTTATATTTTTCCTTTTTTTCTTTTACCGCTTTCTTTACTTCTGCGTTCCACCAACTTGTTATTTTCTTTATCCGTGTTTTGCGTTTTTTTGTGGTTCCGCATGTTATTTTTGCAGTATTTAAAATGCTTGATTTGAACATCTCCCATTCTTCTTCCACTGTTTTTCTTTCTGTAGGTAATTTTACAAAGAGTTCAGTTTGTTCTTTCTCATAATTTTCCCTTACTGCCTCGTCTTTAAAGTTTTTTAAGTTTACTGATTCGCATGGCATGTATTTTCCTGCTCTTTGTCTTCTTCTTCTGATGGCTCTTATTGTGGCAACGACTGCTTTATGATCTGTGTTTATACTTAAATTGGGCACTGCTCTTGCATCTAATATATTTCTCTTTCTGTTATTTCTTGTTAATATAAAATCAATTTGGCTTTTAGCATCTAGATCGTTCCATTTATACCAGGTGTATACTTGCGAAACTTTATGTTTATAGAATGTGTTTGTTATATAGAGGTCGTGTTGGCTGCAAAGCTCTATCAGTCTACTTCCGTTATCATTCCTTTCATTTTGCTGATCACCAAATGCTCCCAGATGTTTTTCTATGCCCACTCTGTTATGTCCTAGTCTTGCATTGAAGTCTCCCATAACTATGATGTTGTCCTGCTTATCTATTTTATTTAGCACGTCATGTATGTCTTCGTAGAAGTCCTCGCATTCTTGCTCATTATTGTTTGCATTACATGGTGCGTATATTTGTACATATGTTGTAATTGTTTGTTCTTTTATTCTCACTGTTATGATTCTTTCTGATATATATTTTATTTCTAGTATTCCTCTTGCTAGCCGTGGTTCGATGACTATTCCCACACCGTGTCTTGCCCTTTCTTGCTGTTCTACTCCAGAGTAAACAAACGTGTAACTGCGGTGGAGCTCCTTGCATCCTTTCCCCTTTGTTCTGGTGTCCGCTATTCCCATCAGTCCAATTTTCCTCTCCTCCGTTGTTTCTATAATAAGCTCTTCTTCTTTACTATTGAAACCACAGACGTTCACTGTGCCTATTTTTTGAATCGCTGATCTATCTCGTAGTCCATTAACATTGCCGGGTCGATAGCCGTTTGGGTCAGTCCGTTTATACTTCTTAGTTTTTCTACGAGCAGTATGAAGATCCCCTGCCGGCTTGCTAGGCCAGTCGCAGGTTTAGGACACTAATCTGACCACAGGGAGTCCATCCCCTATGGCGAACCATAGTCCCGTTAGCCCATGACCTCGCGGTCATGGTTGCCCGGTCTGCATCACGTGGAGGTGGGGGTTGACTTGTGTAGTCTGCGGGTCATCGGCAGGCTACTAATTTTCGCTCTTCACCCCTCCTGGGAGAGGCTATCCGATCCTAACCCTGCTAGCCGATCCTAACTCTGCAATAACCTTATTGCAGAGGCAAAAAAAAACACATGAATTTAGATATCTTGGGCGTATCTGAAACAAGATGGACAGATACAAGTTATATAACTTATAAGGAGAGAAAATTACGTATTCATTAATTCAGGATGAGATCATCATGAGAGAGGAGTAGGGATTTTAGTAAAATCAGATTTAGAGAAAAATATTAGTGGATTCTGGACTCATAAAGTTAGGATGATACTTCTCAAAATTAAGACAAGACCGTTCAGCATAGTAATTCTTCAGACATATGCACCAACAATTGATTATAGTGATGAACAGCTAGAAGAATACTATGAAGACCTACAAAAATCACTGAAAGTTGTAAAATCATCAGAGGTTCTAATTGTCATGGGAGACATGAACGCAAAAGTTGGAAAAAATAAATATAAGCAGATAGTAGGGCAATATGGTATGGGAAACAGAAACAACAGAGGAGACCGGCTGATACAGTTCTGTGAAGAAAACAATCTTATTATTTGCAACACATTTTCCCAACATAAGCCCTGGAGATAGAACAAGAAACCAAACTGACTACATTATGATTAGAAATAGATTTAAAAACAATGTTTAAAATGCCAAAACATACCCTGGTGCCGATATCAACTCTGACCATAGTCCTGTAGTTTTAAAATTACAAATAAAACTTAAAAACCCAGGACACCTCAAGTAGATATTTCGGCATTGAAACAATCAGAAATAAGTCAACTATACCTAGTTGAAGTCAAAAATAGATATGATGGGCTAATCATTGAAAGTATGGAACAATATTGACGTGAAAATACCGAGGATAAAATTAATACAAAATGGGAAAGTGTAAACACCAGTATTCATATTGCAAATACCACCTTGCCAGTGAAGATTAATAAGAAAAAACAATTATGGATAACCGATGAAATCTTGAGTAAAATGTCTCAAAGAAAGAAAGCAGAGAACACCCCAGAGTATATAGTAATAGATAGAGAAATACGTCACATGTGCAGAGTTGCCAAAGAAGGGTGGGTGGCTGCAGAAACAATTCAAAGAAATAGAGAATCTGGAAATAAAACACAACTCGAAAAAATTATATGAGCATATAAAAAGAAGAAAAATAACATAACTAGAAACTGTTGTATCAGAAGAAAAAAATGGAGAAATTATAATTAATAACACTGACATAATAAAAAGATGGACAGAGTACACAGAAGATTTATTCTGGGACAACAAGGTCAATAGACCAACATTGTATAATACTCAAGATGGACCAAAAATACTAACGGCTGAAGTAGAAAAGGCTATTTAAAAGATGAAAGATGGAAAGGCTGCAGGTCCTGACAAGATAACAACAGAGATGATAAAATCCTTATCCAGCTTTGGCATTGAAACTATCACATAATTATGTAATGATATGTATAATACTGGGTACATCCCCAAGGATTTGAAAACATCCATTTTCATCACATTACCGAAGAAGTCAAGAGCTGTTGAGTGTGAGGATTACAGAACTATTAGCTTAATGCGCCACATAGCTAAGATACTACTCAAGGCCATGCAAGAAAGAATTAAACATAAAATAGATGAGGAAGTACCTGAAGAACAATTTGGGTTCCGCAAAATCAGCGGCAATAGAGAAGCAATTATCTGTTTGAGGATGTTAATTGAAAAATATATAGAAGTTCAAAAACGTATGTTTGTTTGTTTTATAGACTACAAGAAAGCTTTTGACAGAGTACAACATGAACGACTAATTACGTGCCTTCAAGATATAGGAGTAGACGGAAAGGACATCAGACGTATTAGTAACTTGTACTGGGAAAAAGTGGCGTCTATTAATGCGGTAATAACTATTCGTCGACTATAAAGATAAAAAGAGGAGTACGGCAGGGATGTGTACTGTCCCTCAGCCTCTTCAACCTATACACAGACAGAATTTTTAAACAAGTTGAAATGCCTGGAGTCAACATCAATGGAAGAATAATAAACAATCTTAGATATGCTGACGATAACGTGTTACTAGCAGAAAGTGAGCAAGCGTTGCAAGACCTAGAGGAAGAAGTAAACAGGCACAGTGCAGAATGTGGCTTAGATATTAACATCCAAAAAACAAAAACTATGATAATTAGCAGTGAAAAGGAAAGGTCATAAATGAACATATCAGTCAATGGGGCGATACTAGAACAAGTAACAAGTTTCTCTTATCTTGGACAAATGAATAGTAACAGATGGTGACAGAAGTGAAATGGGAATCAAAAAGAGAATAGGAATGGCCAAAAATGCTTTCAACGGCATGAAATCAGTATTAACATCTAGAGAGATTAATAACGCATTAAGAATGAGAATTG
Organism: Cepaea hortensis; assembly: GCA_963921405.1. NCBI lineage: Eukaryota > Metazoa > Mollusca > Gastropoda > Stylommatophora > Helicidae > Cepaea > Cepaea hortensis. The sequence goes on along the minus strand of OY992883.1, from coordinate 11,928,545 downwards.
TCAAATGCTACGTATATTCAACGCTACTATATGGCGCAGAAGCCTGGACATTGAACAAGCAACTAGAAAGTCGCATAGAACCCTTGAGATGTGGATATACAGATGAGTAGGTCGTATTTCATGGAAACAAAAACAAACAAATGCAGAGGTCCTAGATAAACTGAGAAAGAAGAGAGAGTTGATGAAAGAATTAAAGAGGAGACAAGTGAAATATTTTGGCCACGTTAAAAGACATGATACTCTTATTATAAAAACCATACTGGAAGGCAAGGTTGAGGGCAAGCGAGCAAGAGGTAGACAACGATACAAGTGGGTGGATAACATCAAGAGATGGACGAACATCAGCCTGACAGAATGTACCGTCAAGGCGAGAGACAGTGTTGGAGATCCATTACGGCCAACCTTCATTGCGGAGACGGCGCCTGATTCATTGATTGAATCTTCTCATTCTGTCGTCACGTCTTAATGTAGTCAAAGGAGATCTCCGTGACTATATGTCGTGTTTTATGTATGTGTTTGTTTGCTCATGAAGGCTAATCGTCGCAACGTCCTGTATGTGTCGTAATTCTGTTATGTAAAGCTGCTTGCAGACAATGCACAGGATCTGCAACAATTAATAAACGCGGTTGTTGTACACAGTGAGCAGCTCGGGTTGGAATTAAATTGTAAGAAGACGCAGGTTATGGTCGTCACTAGGAAGAACGAAGTACCACAATGTATACAAGTAAATGGGAATATTCTTCAACAAGTGAATCGATACAATTATCTCTGAACAGTTATAACATCTGATGGGAGATGCCTTGAAGAGATTAGAACAAGAATCGCCATGGCGAAAGTAGCCTTTAGCAAGATGAAAAACATTCTGACCAATAAAAAGATGTCAATTGAAACGAGAAAAAGAGTGTTGAGGTGCCACATAGAGCCCAGATAGAAAAACCAATGACCAAGTACTACAGGAAACACATGAAAATCGTAAATTGATTAGAGAAATTAGACGAAGACAGTCAACATTTTTTGGACATTATGAGAAGAAATGGATTGGAGAACTTAGTGACAACTGGCCAGATCGAGGGGAACAGACCAAGAGGAAGACCGAGAGGAAAATACCTGGATGGCTTGGCCACGTGGCATGGACGAGACAGGAACACTGAGCTGATCCACGACTCTGGTGATCGAGTGAAATGGTGAGTCATGACCGCCCACGCTTTCCGGCATGGCACATGATTGATTGAGTAGAAGAAAGAAAGATAGAATTAAAGCCACAATGTTATGAGCTTTTTTGCGGAGATTTGTTTACCGTTTGCGGATGGTTTCGTAGACTTACGGTTACATGCGGTCAAATATTGTGTAAGATGGCGGATGGTTCCGTAGACTTACGGTTACATGCGGTCAAATATATTGTAAGATGGCGGTTTGTTCAAATTTGAGATGAGCCCCTTGTCTCTGTTTGTGTGGGAAACATTTATAAACGCAATCCATGCCTCCGGCAGGGAAGCGAAAGCCTTCAAATCCTCGAAAGTACACAGGAGGTAGGAGGCTGTGTTAGTCTTTGTGTTTATAGATTTAATTAAATGATCATTTGTTACCGCTTGTCCGTGCACTCTCAGGCCCACGGCCGCGTACCGAGCCGGGCAGACAGACAGACATTCCTGAGACACTATCGTCATCGACTATCTACGTGCAAACTTGTGTTGACATTTTGTGTGTGTTAAAAACAATCACAGCAAGCTTACTCTTTCCATTTAATTCAGTTGCTTTGAAACACATAATAATAGATAAAAGAAGCAACAGCTACAGCAGGATATTCTTCTTCAGCGTTCGGAGCCATTGGTCATTGAAGTTCTTTGCTGCAGATACAATTACCAATTTTGGTCAACATTTCAAAATTGAGTTTTTACTTATGAAATCATAACATTTGGATACATCTTGACAAGACGAATCCAACGGTATTTCAACGAAGAGTGTTCGTTAATTCTAAGCGGAGTTATGAATTTTTTGGTGACGTAATTCTTCTTCGTTCATCCGGAGTTTTTTTTCGGACGTGATTGCGTTGTGCCTGTTTACAGCAGAGTTGCGCCGTTAGGCCGACACATCCGACTTCTGCGGGCATTTGTTGACCGGGTTAACCTTCCCGGGGGTGACGTAATTTAATACCAGGAAGTGTAATGATAGCGAGTTCCATCGTGCAGCAACCGGAAATGAACACCGAAATCATATACAGAGTCATATAGCCATGACTCACCTTGTCCCGGAAAACGCTATCTAATTTACCATGCATTCTTTCGACGTCATTCATTCAAATCTCACGTGACAAGAGAACACACATCATCCTGGGCTTTCCAGGAAAGGTTTGCCTATTATTCCGTGCACAGCGATTGGTTTAAATCATATGTGACCTTTTATATAAATAAGAATATATTTCACACTTACCGTAATTAATTGTTTTTTTTGTGTGTGTGTGGTGTTGCTGATAGAATTAAATCAATCCGGGATTGTTAACCCGGTCAACAAATGCCCGCAGAAGTCGGATGTGTCGGCCTAACGGCGCAAGAACGCAGCTTTGCTGTAAACACTAAAACAGGCACAACGCAATCACATCCGGAAAAAAAAAAACTGGATGAACGCAGAAGAAGAATTAAATCAATTAAAGGTGCATTTTTGAATTCTGCATACAATTTTAAATATATCTGGAAAGTTTTAATCGCTTTAACTCGCTGTGGGTGGATGTAAACAACATTTTCTGCAAAGTGTTTTTGGTTCTTTGCGCATATCTATCTGACTGGCATGTGCACTTTGTAACACTATTCTGGTGTTGCAGATAGAATTAAATCAATTATAGATGTATTTTTGAATTCTGCATACAATTTTAAATATATCTGGAAAGTTTCATCGCTGTTATAGCTTCAGCTGCGGATTAAAAACAACATTTTCTGCGAAGCGTGTCTTTGTGAATGGAGAAACTCATGGCATGCGCCATGGCGACTGCGCATGTGCATGTCGATCGAAGTGGCATGTACACTTTCACTTTTCAACACTCAAAACGTGCAATTTGACCTACCAAAGTTAAAGAGAACACAAATTTAAAGATTATTAATAATTTGTATACTTGTACTATTTTGTAATCATTTAACATGACGGAACATATTTTTGAAGTCAGTTTTCATATGACCGTTTGAGACAATCTCGCACGCATACCCGCTTGTGGAGGTAATCGGACACACTGGAGAGTTCCACTTATGGGTGAATAGCATGATAAATCGCAACTCGTCTCACCATCACAAAATTGTGAATATCCTCACTTATAAGTGACATACAGGCATCATTGAGGTACCATTAGCTTTTGAATTTCAAGGCCTATCTACTGTCGCGGTCTTATTTGTAAATACTCAAAATTAAATTGATAGGGCTCGCTAGTAATGATGACCTAAGAGATAAGGGAGATTTTATCGCTGCCCATTAAATTGGAAGCTGAGAAATTATGCCTTCTTGTCACAAAATAAAACCCTGCGTTTAACCAGTTGATTATTATAGAGGCTTTCTGATTAAACGGACTATCCGCCAGCGACAACTATTTTAACTAACAAAAAAAACAAATCGGATGTCAAAATCCCAGGACAATATTTGTAGCTGCACGTGTACATCTGGTCAACAGATTGGGAACACTCGGTGGTGAGGGAGACGGATCCCTGCATCGCTTTGACAGTTTATCAACAGGTCGGATTGAAAGCGGAAGTACTCAGCTCGGAAGTAAACAGTCCGTCTGTCATGTAGAATTTCCCGACATAAAACGGAAGGATGGCTGGGATTGTCACCCCTCGACAGCAGATTGGCAGTTTGTTGTGGAATCTGTTGTTGGGATCATACAGTAACTCGCTAGCTTGTTGCCACATAACGGAACATGCGCCACCAAGTATAAAGAAGAGACCTTACTGGATTTTCCCAGACAGTCACAAAATGGGACGACAAATATGAGAAACCAAGGAAAGGAAAACAACGTCATTGGACGGCAACGGGGGACGCTGTGAATTCGTGGATTCTAAAGGATGTGTTTATAAAAGGCTCCGTGTGAAGGTGACACCTGGAGGCGGTAATTTCGTGATGAAGCAGCTGGGAGTCCGGAGAGGAATATATTAAAGACAACACAACAGTAGAAAGACCGGGTGCGGATACCTAGACTTTTATTTGATCAGTTGAACTGAGGATTTGGATAATTAAGCCTCAAGGGCAGCGAGCTGGACTCGGAGCTCGTAAGTAGATGTTATTTAAGTGAGCGCCGATCCTGCGTATAGGGATCAGCTCACGTTTCTACAAGAGTTATATCTTTTGTCCTGCGGCGGAATAAAAGTACGTCTTTCGCTTGCTCGATTTGAGTCTGCCATATGTTCATGATCCTGTTGGTAAGATAGAACATGTTTTGTTGTTCTGATCTGTTCTTGACGAGTTCAATGTGAGTTGCTTTGAGTGTACGGTCCCGTGGGATTTAGAGGACAGGCACTTTAAGACACGTGGGGGTCGTCTCTGGACTGTTTGTTTGTCAACACAGATTCCCCGCCAGTTTCCATAGCTGAACATAAAAGAAATTACGCGCCAGCGGCACATTCCACACCGTGCTACACAGAAAGAAAGAAGGAGCACATGAAAACCCGCGTCACCAAAATGCCGGAAGATCACCCAGAATAAATGAAGTGAAAAGCATTTTGTGATAAAGTAATAACAGGTGAAATTAAAACATCATAAAAACTGTAAGTACGTACAAAATTAATACATAATAACTCAATCATGTTCAAGAAGTGCGATCTATTAATCATATCAAGTTTGCACCAGATGCGCAAAAACATTCCACCTTATTGAACACACCACAGCGCTATGAAATATTAGAAACAACGAACATTTAGTAATAGTGTAACTTATTTAAGAACAGTATTTATTTAAAGAATATACAGTTACAACTATAAGTCTACGTGAGAAAAGAAGATGGTGGTTACATAAGAGATATACGAAACAATGGACACCATGGTCGACATTGAAAAGAATTATGTCGATGTGAGTAGGCAGTGAGATCTGAAGAAACACTGCGCTGCCACAATTCTACACCACAGTAACCTATTATACTATAGCACAACGATTGACAATTTGTATTCAAGAATCTATGATCGATTGGAACTGCTCGAAAGTGTTGCATTATGTTGAGCAATTTGCTGAATCTATGAAGTTCATTACAGACTCAGACATTTGTCACAATTTTATCAGATTTATCGGTGGACTGATATACACATGATGGGGTGTACTGCCGACGCACAGTTATAGTTACGTGGTTGGAAAGACATTCCCTAATTCTGTGAGCAGCACAGAAAGTTTTGACTTGTTGGTTCAGAACGCCAAAGCATTTAACTACCTACATTTGTGGGACATGTACATCATACGTTCATTATATCTGCTGCCGACACTACTTCATGTCTGAATTATCGGCGCATAAGTGAGTTAGTACATATTACAACATTTTATATGCACACTTCGTCATATCTCAAGGTGGATAGCACGTACACCACGGACACTCATCTCCACCATAATTGACAAGGAAGATGTTGCGTTATTTGGACGTTGCACATATATGAACATATTTACAACTGGACGTTACATACATCAACGCATAATGACAACCAGGTCAGTGTACACATATTTATTACGTCATTGAGGACATTACATTAGTCGTACAGATATACAGATATAAAGGAAAAAATTATAAATAATTTTTTTATCTGGGAGGGGGCATTATGCCACATAACGGAACATGCGCCACCAAGTATAAAGAAGAGACCTTACTGGATTTTCCCAGACAGTCACAAAACGGGACGACAAATATGAGAAACCAAGGAAAGGAAAACAACGTCATTGGACGGCAACGGGGGACGCTGTGAATTCGTGGATTCTAAAGGATGTGTTTATAAAAGGCTCCGTGTGAAGGTGACACCTGGAGGCGGTAATTTCGTGATGAAGCAGCTGGGAGTCCGGAGAGGAATATATTAAAGACAACACAACAGTAGAAAGACCGGGTGCGGATACCTAGACTTTTATTTGATCAGTTGAACTGAGGATTTGGATAATTAAGCCTCAAGGGCAGCGAGCTGGACTCGGAGCTCGTAAGTAGATGTTATTTAAGTGAGCGCCGATCCTGCGTATAGGGATCAGCTCACGTTTCTACAAGAGTTATATCTTTTGTCCTGCGGCGGAATAAAAGTACGTCTTTCGCTTGCTCGATTTGAGTCTGCCATATGTTCATGATCCTGTTGGTAAGATAGAACATGTTTTGTTGTTCTGATCTGTTCTTGACGAGTTCAATGTGAGTTGCTTTGAGTGTACGGTCCCGTGGGATTTAGAGGACAGGCACTTTAAGACACTTGTTGGGGAGGTCAAAACAAGTGATGACAACTTTGACAGTGACTAAACCAGGGAGGATAGATTCTTGACAGTGGATGATATGCCCAAATAACACCTGCAGGACATCAATACCGTCACGTGACCAATTTTAGGTTTTGCCAAAAACCATGATGGGAGAGGACAGTTGAACTCAAACCTTGGATTTTAGCGGACGTTCTTCGGCACTGCGGTTTTGATCGGAAAATGTCTACCGTGTGCGAATTGAGTTAATTTAATTTTACACGTGCCTGTCATGGCAAGAGTGGATGTAATTGGATCTAACTGCGGTGTTGCCTAAGGTAGAACCTATTATAATTAGTTCTAATTAATATAGGCTGTAGCCTTGTTAAAACTAAAGTGTGATGATTAGCACTGTTAGTGGAAAACTAGCTAGAGTAGGGGAGTGATACTTGGCTCTGTTAGTTGAAAATAGATTAGTGAAGTGTTGATAAGCTTTACTAGTTGAGAATTGAGTAATGAGGGATAATTGGGATAGTCCAGTAGGGGTCCCTGGTGGGCGGGGTTCCGCATTCTGTTTGTTGATTTTTTTTTTCTTGTCTTGGCCTGATGATAACCTATGTGTTCAGTCATCTGTCTCTGACAGAGTAGGTTCACTGTATTTTCTGAGCGAGGCCGATGGCCACGATCATCTAATAGAGATCAGTGACGGGGAGGCTATCACCAGTTGTTTGATTTATTTTACAGGTTCCTCTGGTTGGAATGAAGAACCCGGAACCAATAAATATCCGATCCCGGATAAATTATGATGTAGAGAGATGGGCCAGCAACTTTCGCAACGGAAGAAGTTAATACACATTGCTCGGTGGAGCCAAATGGTATATGTATCCTACATGAGTGAATACCAATCGTTAACACACCTGAAGTGATGGATGTTCAGCCCATGAGGAACTAGATCAGTAGGAACTGATGTTCACATTAGATGAAACCAAACATTGAAGTGTAGTTGTTCCATGTATCTAGGAAATCAGAACTTTCAGACTATATCTAGTGAATAAAGCAAGCCATTTTTGTCTAGATACATTGACTGTTTAAGAGTGAAAATACAGAACTAATAGGAACCGTTGTGTTAGGAACAATAATAGTATTTTCCACGGATTATATATTTACATGGGATTCAGATCTCATGGTCATCAGAGTTCCTGGAGGAGGACATGTCTGGAGAGAAGGATACGACTTCGGTGAGGTCTATTGTACTGACTCGTGTGATGTCGTGTAATCCTTGCCATGATGTGTGCACTATGATCCTGAACTTTGAGGGCTGACATATACATTTATGTTATTATACACGACACACATTTTTCTTCGCATACACGTCTCATATACGTTACACTTTTCTTTTAATAAATTAATCTTTATTTATTTTTAGAAGCAAGAGTTGTTGAGTATGTTGCGTTGGGGAAGTATGAGAGGGGGCATAGTACGACAGTGAGAGAGTGATAGGAAAAGGTGTCCATGGGCTGATGGAGTGTGTTGGACGGAAGCTGGTGGATTCTCCAGGATATTGATAGGAAAGAAAAATATTAGAATGTGGGTGTTGACTCTCCTCACTCCAGGGACGACACTTTAAAGGAGGACACGACACTTCTATTACTGTGGTTTGTTTATTATTAAACGGACAACGTAGTGCAATATATCATTGCGTCCGGGGCGGTGAGGCCTAACTTGACGTAATATATATTTTTTGATATGATGTGCCGTGACCTAATTAACAATTTAAAATTGCCACCAATTGTGTATTATGTGCCTTTTATTACTGTGGCTTGTTTATTTTTAAACGGACAACGTAGTGCCATATATCATTGCGTCCGGGGGCCACGAGATCTAACTTGACGTATTATATATTTTTCGAAAGGATGTTCCGTGACCTAATTAATAGTTAAAAATAGCTGCCCACTTATATTAATTAAATGTCATGTGAAATGTTCGTCGTTAGTGAAAGAACAATTCATGAAAATGTACTCATATTGTCTTAATTTACCAACTGCATTGCGACAACTTTCTTTTGTTGATTAAATATCATGCAATAATGTAAGTAAATAAGTTTGTAACTGCTGCATAAATTAAGCAGTAGTTAATTAATTATTAAAATATTAAATTAAAAAAAAAATAAGTATATAAAATATTCACTAATAATGGATTTCTACTTCTGCTCAATAATTACACTGTTCTGTATCTAGAAGTGAGCAATTAATAATTAAATACTAACTTTAAAAAAAAACCATAAGTTATTTCACAGTATTTTATTTAAATTTAAATAATTAAGTACTGGTGCTCTGCTAAGAAATAAGTACTCCTTACAGGTTTACAGAGACGGTGTTTAAATGGTGTTTTTAATGTTTCCCTATTGTCTTCCATTCTTTCTATATGCCCCAGCCATTGTAGTCTATTAGCCTTCATGATACCTGTGATTAGTGGGGACTTAAACAGATCATAAATGTCTTTGTTACTTCTTCTTTTCCACTCTCCACTTTGTGTATCCCTAATGGATCCAAAGATGTGTCTTAAAAGCAGCAGGATATAATAACATTACAAAATGAAAAAAAGATTAAGATAAGGATAGATGTGACACACGTTTTGTGTGACTCCTAAGAAACAGGCCTTCCTCTTCCTCTCTTCCCAGGCATATATCCTTCCATTATTGTTCTCTCCAAACTTTCGTGACGTTTCAAGTGACCAAAATATTTCAATTTTCTTTATCGTCTTTAATAGCCAACCTTCTTCAATATTCAATTCGTGAAGTATGGATGCATTTGTTCTTTTCTTTACCCAAGATATTCTTAGAACTCGTTTGTAACATTTATATTCAAAGGTATTTATGCACTGTTCGGCGTGTTTAGTAAGTGTCCATGTCTCACAGGCGTATGTTGCAGTGGGAAAGATGCATGCTCTTAAAAATCTAATTTTTGTAGTTCTGTCTGTCCCACTCCATAATTTATTCAGTTGTTTTTGAAGAGCAATTGATAATTGCCGTTTAATTTATGTCATTGTGTTACCATTGTTGGTAATCAGTGACCCAAGATATTCAAAATTTTCCACCACCTCCAATTTTTCGCCATTAATTATATTTCTTTCTCCATAGTAGTTTTCATCAATAACATCCAAAAGGAAGAGCATTATAGAAATGAATGTAAAGAGGCTACAAAAATAGTCAGACAGCAGAAGCGAGAATATATGAGTAATATAATCAAAGATATGGAAACTAATCACCAGAAAAATGAATCCAGAAAATTTTTTAAAGAACTGAAGTCAATGAAACGAGGGCACCAACAAAACACATATGGTTTAAAAGACAAAAATGGGAATATGATAAATACCAATGAGGAAATGTGCAACACATGGAAAGAATATTTTATTGAATTACTAAATTGTGAAGCTCCAAGTAACATTTTCTCACAGGAAGAGGTTCTAACATGCGAACCACAAATTGAAGAACCTACATTTGAAGAAATCCTATATGTAATCACACGACTTAAAAACAATAAGGCAACTGGGACTGATGGAATTGCTGCTGAATTTATAAAGGCAGGTGGCCATGCATTACATCTAAAGCTATACGAACTAATAATAAAAATCTGGAGGACAGAAGAATTACCCCATGACTGGAAAGAGTCATTATTGATACCTATCTTTAAGAAAGGAGACAAGTTCCAATGTGGAAATTATAGAGGAATATCACTACTGTCCACAAGCTATAAGATACTGTCTGCAGTATTACTAAATAGATTAAAACCATATTCAGAAGACATATTAGGTGACTACCAGGCGGGTTTTAGACAAAACAGATCAACAATAGATCAGATATTTATCTTACGACAAATAGCCGAGAAACATTGGGAATATAAAAGAGATCTCCATAACATTTTTGTGGATTTTAAAAAGGCTTATGATAGTGTCCATAGGAATAGTCTATGGAATGCTATGCAGGAATTTGGAATACCAAGGAAGTTAATCAACATGACCAGACTATGCATGGAAGATACTTATAATATAGTAACATATAAAGGCAGGAAATCAGACCCCTTCCAAATAACATCTGGCTTGAAACAGGGTGATGCACTATCGCCGCTACTCTTCAATCTGGCTCTAGAGAAAGTTGTAAGGAAGGTAAAGGAGGAATGTGATATTGGAGGAACATCCAAGCTGCTTGGTTATGCAGATGATATAGATATTATAGGGCAAAGTGAACAAAAGACATTGGAAATATTGACTCACTTAAAGGAAAAAGCCCAACAGATGGGGCTGGTTATCAACCAAGATAAGACAGAATATATGGTAATTTCAAGAGACGGAGTGGCTAGAAACTCTGGCCACATACAAATAGATAATATGACCATTAAAAGAACGGAAACATACAAATACCTGGGTACGATCTTCAACTGCTCCAACATCATAAGGGAAGAAATACAAACTAGAATCAACTCTGGAAATAAGATATACTATGCACTACAACATCTACTAAAATCAAAAGCGCTATCTCGTAACACCAAAATCACAATATACAAAACACTGATCAGACCAGTTGTGCTGTATGGCTCTGAAACCTGGAGTACAACGAAAGGAGACGAAGCCTTGTTACAAACCTTTGAGAACAAAATTTTAAGACGCATCTTTGGACCCATTAGGGATACACAAAGTGGAGAGTGGAAAAGAAGAAGTAACAAAGACATTTATGATCTGTTTAAGTCCCCGCTAATCACTGGTATCATGAAGGCTAATAGACTACAATGGCTGGGGCATATAGAAAGAATGGAAGATAATAGGGAAACAAAACTCGCTTACACTCAGGAAATAAATGACCGTAGACCCCGAGGTAGACCAAGAAGGCGGTGGAGAGATAATACATGTACAGACCTACAAGCACTTGGAATCAACGACTGGCAAGAGAAGGTCCACCAGAGAGACGAATGGAGACGGATTGTATTTGCAGCAAAGAACCTCAATGGTTCGGAACGCTGAAGAAGAAGAAGAAGAAGATATAAGTTGTGATTTTCACTATTCAATTGGGTTGAGGCTATTAGCAATACAATATAATACATCTAAACATATTGTTCAGTATAAACACACAAGCTCTAGGAAATAAAATTACTTACTTTACGGCAAATTAAATTTATTAAAAAGCCATGATAATTTCAACCAATCGCTGTGCACAGAATATTAGACTGACCTGTTCTGCATAACCTTATATGGCATCTGTTATTGTCACGTGATATTTGAATGAATGAATGACGTTGTAAGCATGAATTGTCTTTACAGCAGCCATTTTTGGAGATGCAATGGATAAGTCTGGGGTGGCGCGGTATATCACTTCCATTTTCAGTTCGGGTCGCGGCATGGTCAAAATTGCTAACATTTGAGTGTCGGGATCTTGAAAAAAAAATTTCTCAGATTTTGCTGTCTGCGCAGCTCTCCTTTGTGAACCCAATCTCAATCGGAGTGTCTCCAATAAAATGTCTCCAGCAGACACTACCATTGACGAAGAATAATCAAAGATGCAAAAATACAAGACAAATACTGCAGATTAAAAGAAAATACTCATCTAACAGTATTTTCTCATTTACAGGTAATTCTAAAATAATAAATTGTACTCTCACTGCCATTTCTTGTAAGATTGTCTCAAACGGGTCATAGACGGATATGAAAACTTTGACTTCAAAAATATATTCCGTCATGTTAAGTGATAAATAGTAAAAGTATACACATTATTAATAATCTTTAAACTGGTATTCTCTTTAACTTTAGTAGTTCAAATTGCAAGTTTTGAGCTTAAGAAGTATGCACAGCCTAGTCTGATCGATATTGGATTTCCATTCACAAAGACGAAACAACATATCCGCAGAAATCTTTGTTTTCTACCACATATCCAGCGATATCCGCAATAAAACTCTCCAAATATATTTAAAAATGGGTGCAGAATTTGAATATACATCTACAAATATGTTAAGATTAATCATACAAGCTCTAGAAAATAAAAATTATGTACCGTATGCCAAATAAACAAATTTATTTAAAAGCTAAGATAATTTCAACCAATTGCTATGCATAGAATATTAGACTGACCTATTCTTCAGAAACTAAGATGGCGGTTGTTATTGTCACGTGATATATGAATGAATGAATAATGTCGAAAGCATGCACGATGATTTCATAGCCATTTTTGGGGACCCAATAGATCCTCCTGCACAGGCGTGGTTTCCGGTTTCGGATTGCATAATCAGACTAAATGAAATCGCTATTATTGACTTTTTTTTCCATCAGTCACACAAATCTGTTTTCATTTTGTATTTAGAACATGCAAGTACTGCACACTCTAATATCATTGTTCATTGTCTCAACAGTAATAACTGATTGTTGTTTGTCCATCAAGAATGATTATGACCGTTTGTTTCATCCAGTGGGGTTGAAAGTATGGAGCCATGAGTTCTAAGATGGCTGATAAGGCCTATTTTGGCTCGAAATATTCTTTGACAATGTGGGTAAAGAATGCTTGACGTTCCAGTAGGAGGATCTCCTGCAGTGATTTTTCTTTCCAGCCTTTTCTTCACAGCTCGTGCAGTCCTGTTTGCTTCACAAGTGACTGCACCCTTGTATAATGATGTACGCCATAAACTTTGGTCTTTGGCAGCAGTTTCCCAAGTGTCATGATGAATTCCAAAAGCTTTCAGTGAGATCTTCAGAGTGTCTTTAAAGCGTTTCCTCTGGGAGCGTTTACCACAATGCAGCTCGCTGTAAAAAAATTTGTTTAGGGAGCCTGTGATCTGGCATGCGAGTCAAGTAACCAGTCCAGTGAATCTGATTCTTCATTAGTATAGTGTGGATACTGGGCATAGACGATCTTTCTAGGACTTCAGTGTCTGGGATCTTGTCTAGCCATAATAACTAATTATGAAGACGTGAAAACTCATTTTAATAATCATCACTTTCGTTGTCAAGCATAGTGGGGAGGAACAGTTTAGACTTTAGTTGACGTTCCAGCGCCTGATGTGTGACCTAGTTGGTGTGATTGTAGATTGTCTTACTTTGATGTCGTCAGTACATTTTCTTCTTGGGTGTTCCTTTGCTCTAGTATCAAGTCTTTTCTGGTGTCATACCAGTGCTGGAAACTCTTGACTGATAGTTCTGCATTCCAATTACATGGCCGAAGCATTTGATCTTCTGTCTTTCAATATGTGGCACAAGGTATTGACCCCACATGATGAAATCATTTCTTATTTGCTCTCAAAAGCATACAAATCTATCACTCAAATGAAAAGATACGGAAATATGGTAATTGGCCAAAAGATTGGAAGAGAAAACTATCTTCATTCCAATACCCCCCAAAAAAAGGAAATAACCTGAAATTATGCAACACCTATATAACTCTTGTCCTGATCAGTCATGCAAGTAAAATTCTACTAAAAATCATAATGGGAAGACTTCATAAGAAAATGGAAGAAGAGATTAACGTGGTTCAAGCTGGATTTAGACAAGGAAGAGGAACAAGAGATCACATTCTCAAAATGCTATTTAATAATAGAGAAGTGTACGGAATGTAATGCAACCTATTCTCATGTTTTGTGGATTATTCAAAGGCTTTTGACTGTGTACAACATCAGAAACTTTGGGAAATCATGAGGAATATGGGCTTTCCACCACATGTAACACAACTCATAAGAATGCTCTATCTAGACCAACAAGCAGCGGTTAAAATAGATGGCGAGACATCAGATTGGTTTGACATCAAGCAAGGAGTCCGACAGGGATGTGTGCCGTCCTCCTATTTGTTTAACCTGTGCGCCAAAAATATAATGAGAAATATCAGAGATATAAACAGAGCAATATGATGCCCTAAATATTGGTGGTTATGACATACCAGAGACTCGATATGCTGATGATACAGTATTGCTGTCCTCAACCCAATTGAATAGTGAAAATCACAAATTATATCTTAACATAGCAAAAACAAAGTTAATGCATACAGATAAAACTACTATGGAGAAAGAGGAAAAATTGGAGGTGGTAGAAAATTTTGAATATCTTGGATCATTGAGTACCAACAATGGTGACACAATGAAAGAAATTAAAAGGCGAATATCTATTGCTCTTCAAAGACTAAAACAACTGAATAAATTTTGGAGTGGGAAAGATAGAACTACAAAAATTAGATTTTTAAGAGCATGCATCTTTCCCATTGCAACATACACCTATGAGACCTGGACACTTACTAAACAAGAGGGGTTATAAGAATATCTTGAGTAAAGAAAAGAACAAATGCATCCATACTTCAAGAGCTGAATATTGAAGAAAGTTGGCTATTAAAGATGATATAACAAAGAAAATTGAAATATTTTGGCCACTTGAAACATCAAAAAAGTTTGGAGAGAACAATATTGAAGGGGTATATGTCTGGGAAGAGAGGAAGAGAAAGGCCAAAGAGAAGATGGGCGCAGGATGTAGCGGATGATCTCCAGGTGGGTGTATCGGACGCGGGATATCTTGCTTATGATCAAGCGGTTTTCCGGAAGGTTGTTATTGGAGCGAGGTTCTGCAAAGGACATGCTACTGAATGAATGAATTTGCTCTCAGATGGTTAAGTTGGCTGCTCTTCTCAGGCATCTCATCTCGCAGGTCTTGAATTTGCGTATATTTATTTAAATAAAATATCATTATCTCCCCTTAGAATTATCATACAGGCTTCTTATAGGTATAGTTGGATTCAGTTTTGAAAGGCCTATCCAGCTGTGATGTCTCAGGTAAAAATCCCCTTTGTCACTTATGACTGTAGGTCAGCATGGCCTAATGGATAGCAACACATGTTCTTAAAAATACGGTATGCTGATGCAAACCCCTGGACAGTTGGACTAAAATGTTGACCTATCGTCCTTAACTTGGGGATATAAATTACAAGTACCTCTGAAGTCAGTGTGGGTTAGCCTGATGGCAAGGGACATTGTTAATAGGGAAAGCTAATCCACACACAAAATCCAGTCCAGCACTACTAGAAGTAGTGTGTATGTAGACTACGCTTGAGTCCAAAGCAAGCAAGCACCAAAAAAAAATCAAAATCACGACCAACATATTTGTTGTTGTTACGTTGTCCCAATCAACTCTGAACTCTAGTGTAATACATACACATGTTACTACCTCTAGTAGTTCTACTACTGAGGAATGCACCTGATTGGTTTTGCATGTGGATTAGCTTCCCCAATTACCTGTGTTCCTCGGCATGTGGCCATCAGGAGAACTCACCCTGACTTCTGAGGTACTTGTAATTTACGTTCCCAAGTCAAGAACGAGAGGTCAACATTTTAGTCCAATTGACTGGTGTAGGGGTTGAACCCACTACGTCACCATCAGCACACTGGAAGTTTAAGAGGGAGTGCTCTTATCCATTCTGTCAAGCTGACATCCGCCAACATTTTTATTCATGAAGCTGGTATGATAATCAAGATCATCATCATCATCATCATGTGCCGTGTCGATAAGCATGAGCGGTCATGCTTCGCCATCTCACTCCATCACCAGTCATGGATCAGCTCAGTGTTCTTGTCTCGACCATGCTTTGGGGCCAAGCCATCCAGATGTTTACTTCTCTGCCTTCCCCTTGTTCTCACCTCCTCGATCTTGCCAGTGATAAACAAGATTTTTGTTGTTGTTGCATATCCTATTTACAGGACATCGCTGTCAACACCAGCATTTTACTGCTGTTGTTGATGTCTTGGCAAGTTTTACGTTTGGTAGTTTGCCATTGCTTTCTGAACGACCGGCTCCCATACCAATACGTTAAAACCCAAGCGTGACACGGCCTGCTGCCAAATTGGTCTGCCGCTGTGTTTCAAACGCGTGGTAAGCGGCTCACGAATCGCTTTCGCAAGCCTTTAGGCCACGAAGACCTGCGACAAACAAGATACTGATGTTAAAAGACGTGGGTATTGAGTGACTGACTTGACCAGAGATTCCCTTGCTTTTGCCAGCTGTGTGGTGAAGGGGTTACGGATGCAACACGTTCAAAACACAGCTGCGGGCGATTTGGCAGAAGTGCCTTGGTAGGTTTTCATACAATGGTATGAGTGATGGTCGTTCAGATAACAATGGCAAACTACTGAACATAAACTTGCCCAGGAATCATAAAACGGCCAAAAAGTGATGGGGTTGACTGCTGCATGCTGTAAAGGATATGTAACTAACTTGAACTCTCTGATATGTACATTTTTTTCTGCATGCAAATAGCATAATTGCATGTACATAAAGGTTTTGTTGATATGTTTCATTCTCTTATTTAGGATCTGGGAAAAAGAAGGCAGACCAGAGAGATGTCCACAGGCAGCCCGAAGCAGGACCAAGTAGAGCAGTAGGTATGATCATTCTTATTTTGAATATAGCATGAGGTAATTTCACAGTGAGGGTAATATCACTATGCAGATAATGTCACTGTGGTCTCGCTATAAGGTAATCTTACTATGGAGACAATCTCACTGTGAGGGTAATCTCACTGTGAAGATAGTCTCACTATAAGGTAATCTTACTATGAACATAATCTCACTGTGAGGGTAATCTCACTGTGAAGATAGTCTGACTGTGAAGATAGTCTCACTATAAGGTAATCTGACTATGGAGGTAGTCTCACTGTGAGGGAAGTCTTATTATGAGGGCAGACTCATAAATCGTTCACTTTACATCCTAATGACAGTCTTCGTTTCTTCCATTGACCTCAGTGAAGTGTGGGGGGAAAATGTAGAGGTCTTATATACGCTCTTTCTAATGCTTAGTTGATATTCATTTCTCTAAGGTTAGTTTTGATACCATCAGACCATCTTTTACGTGGTTTTCCCCTTGTTCTGTATCCATTATATTTCTTCAATGTGGCTCTCTGTGGCAGATGGTACCTGGACATTCTTGTGAGGGGGCCAAACCATTTCATTTGTTGTTCTTTAATGAAGTGCATGACTGGTTTCATGGTGGCATGTACTGGTGAACCTTCCGGTAAAATGGCGACGACGTAACGTTCATTCTTCAGGGGACACTCTTTTTAGTGTTTGTCTGTGGAGGATGTGTTGTTATTTCGTATTCGTTTTTGGAAGTTGTTCACAAGAAACCACGGAAGGCAGGTGGTGGATGAAATTTTGAGGGCAGCCGACAGATAGTTGTTGGTTATGATCTCAAGTTTCATGACGGTAGGCAGAAGATCTCTTTCACGAGACAATGGCTACGGTCCCTGGCCAGTATGGTCACTGTCAGGAAGAAAAGCAACGGCAAACTACCTTCTTTAAAGCTGCCTTGTTTATCATGATTCGCCTAATTACAATCATCACAAGAAAAGGACAGGGACATTGAAATTATCAACATAGAATGTTTGGACTTTAAGTGACGATGGAAAATTAGATAACATCAAACAAGAAATGGAAAGAGAAGATGAATATATTAGGAATGTGCGAAACGAGATGGAAAGGAGCTGGGATTAAGATAGATGAGGATTTTAAGATTATTTATTCTGGGGGAGAAGAACGACAAAGAGGTGTAGCAATTATCTTGTATATATATATATATATATATGCACCAACAGGTGCTAATGCAGTATCTAATATTGGCCTGTCTCTCTGGCCGAGGGGTTACAACACTTTCTCCGTAATCCCGTTTATCACGCAGAGTCTCGTAGCGGGCAAGAGCTGGGAGCGGTTCGACCCCCGCTGGTGACTTACGGGATAACTGAGCAGGCCTCTCAGAAAGCAATGGTAAACTACTGAGCGTAATCTTGCCAAGAGATCAACAGACTGTCTAAAAACTAAAGATGGCAAAATCATAATAGAAAAAGATCAGATTCTACATGTATGGACAGATTATGTGAAAAACCTTTATGATGATAACAGATGAACAGTATGATATTCTAATTAATAATGAAGGGCCATCACTTTTGAAGATGGAGGTTCAGAATGTTCTTAACCATATGAAAACTGGCAAGACCCCCGGTTCAGATAACATAACAACAGAAATGATTAATGCTTTAGAAGAATACAGAATAGATCAAGTCACCAGACTGCTGAACACATTATATGACACTCGAGATATACCTCATGAATTATGTAATTCTATATTTATTGCAATCCCAAAGAAATCAGAAGCCTTGGAATGTGATCAACATTGAACAATTATTATAATGAGTCACATCACAAAGATTTTGCTAAGAATTACAAGGGTAAGTTAATAAGTAAGTTACAAATGACTGTAGAAAAATAACTTAAATATGATATCTTGAAACCAGTCTATTTTTATACATACATTGTCCCTTTATTTCTCCACTTAATTTCCACCAACATTGATGCACTTATCTCATTGTTTTATCAGTCCTCCCAAACTGGCTACATAGAACTGTGTGCTCTGTTTTCTAAACCACGTTTTCACTTCACATTCAACTTCAGCGTCATTCGCGAAATGTTCTGGAACATCCACCTTACTTAGCCCCTAATGATTCCCACCTTTTTACCTTTTTGGTCCACTGAAAACCCACCTTGGCCGGAGACATTTCGCGAATGATGCAGAAGTAGAATGTGAAGTGAAAACGTGGTCTAGAAAACAGAGCACACAGTTCTATGCAGCCGGTTTGGGAGGACTGATAAAATGATAGGATAAGTGCATCAATGTTGGTGGGAATCATGTTGAGAAATAAAGGGACAACGTATGTGTAAAAATAAACTTGTTTCAAGTTATCATATTTAGTTATTTTTCTACAGCCATTTGTGACTTACTCATTAGCTTACCCTCGTATCATGCAAAGCGTTAGGACGAAAATACAACCTGAAATAGAATAACAATGTGGGTTTGTGGAAGGCAAGGGTGCAGTAAATGCTGTGTATGCTACGAACAGTAATTGAACGCTCTATAGAAGTAAACAAAGATATACATTTTTGCTTTATTGACTACACAAAGGCCAAAATATTTAACTTGCCTCATTTTTTATTTCTTTCAACTCTCTTTTCATTCCCAGTTTTTCTGGAATCTCTGTATCTGATTGTTTCTGTTTCTTTGAAATACGACATATTCTTCTGTATATCCACATCTTCATGGCATTTTCTTTTTGACTTTCTAGCTGCTTGTTCAATGTCTAGGCTTCCGCACCATACAGTAGTGTTGAATATACATAATATTTGACAATTCTCATTTTTAATGCGTTGTTAATCTCTCTAGATGTTAATACTGATTTCATGCTGTTGAAAGCATTTTTGGCCATTCCTATTCTATTTTTGATTTCTATTTCACTTCTGCCGTCATCTGTTATTATATGTCCAAGATAAGAGAAACTTGTTACTTGTTCTAGTGTCTCCTCATTGACTGAGATGTTCATTGATGACCTTTCTTTTCCTTATCATAGATTTTGTCTTTAGGATGTTAATATCTAAGCCAAATTCTGCACTATGCCTGTTTACTTTTTCCACTAGGTTTTGTAACTCTTGCTCGCTTTCTGCTAGTAACACGATATTGTCAGCATATCTAAGATTGTTTATAATTCTTCCTAATCTTCCAGAGATTTCGACTTTTAAAAAAATTCTTTCTGTGTATAGGTTGAAGATGTTTGGGGACAACGCACATCCCTGCCGTACTCCTCTTTTTATCTCTATGGGCAATTATTACCCCATCTAATTGATGTCACTTGTTCCTAGTACAAGTTACTAATAAGTCTGATGTACTTTCTGTCTACTCTTATGTCTTAAAGGCATGTAATTAGTCGTTCATGTTGTACTCTATCTATCCGTCGTTCATGTTGTACTCATCTATCACAGAGGACAACAGGTTTCATAATGAATGCATCTTAACACAATTATCATTTGTTAAGAATCTCATCTCATCTCATCCCGTAACCCCAGACTATTGCAGGATGTCATGATGGAAGCATCAGTAATCAGGAGTCTTTCAACACTTTGTTTGTGACTGTGCTTCTGTTTGATTTAAAACAGTTCATTGTGTGCACTTACAGGATCAGGAAGAGCAGTTGGTGCACCAGCTCCGGTGCGACCCAGGCGACGTAGAGCTGGCAAAGTGGCTTTGATGGAAATCAGGACATATCAGAAGTCCACGAATCTTCTTATTCAAAAACTGCCGTTTGCCAGATTGGTTCGTAACCTATTAATGTTAACCATATAAAGAAATGATGAAATCATCAATTGCTAGTTTGGCTCATGCTATCATAATTTGAAACAGAAAAAAAAGAAATACATATTTTTTTTGCTTAAGTGTGCATCGTCAAAATCATCATGTGCATGCGAAGTGTGGGCGGCCATGGTACGGCATCTATGTGCACTACTTATCTTTAAGTATCAGAAATTGTCATCAGTCCTAATCTAGTCTTGGACTTTCTATGAAGTTTATTTACTGACCACACTATACTTTTCCTTCCTTCCTTCCTTCCTTCCTTCCTTCCTTCCTTCCTTCCTTCCTTCTTTCTTTCTTTCTTTCCTTCTTTCTTTCTTTACATATCTTTCGGCACGTTGCACCCACCTTGGGTATTCATGATGACCATGTTAAACATTGCCTCAACGAGTCATGTATTACTGATTATTTTTCTTGCGTTTTAATGCTTATTGTTCTTTTGTTGTCAAAGAATTGCTTCATAAGCGATGTTGAATGAAAGAATGTATGAGAGGAAACAGAGAAGAAGGGCAGAATGTCAGACGGGCCTGCGTGCCCAATTCTTAACCCTTTGAAAATAAAGATTTTCTTTCTTTCTTTCTTTCTTTCTTTCTTTCTTTCTTTCTTTCTTTCTTTCTTTCTTTCTTTTCTCTTCTCATCCTCTCCTCCTTCCCCTTCTTCTTTTCTTCCCTCCTCTTCCTCCTTCTGGTGCCTGGTCCAGTTGTTGTATTGTAAGTTATATTACATTGCGCAGCTGTTTCAGATTTTCAGACATATTTCCCCATCTTCCTTGATTCTCTTGCCTAGCCTTATTCTGCTAAAACTAAATTATCTTCTACTATGTCCCATGCATTTCATTTGTCATTTTTTATGGTTTTAATGAATCGTCTAGCAACATATACAGCTGTCCTGTCCCTGTGTTTGGCTTATTTTCTGTTCATACTTTCAACACTTTAAAAAAAAAACATTGTCGCTGTCTTTAGTTTTTTCATCATCATACAGTGTACACATCACTGCAGAAGAAAGGCCCACATATAGCTTTTAAGTAGGTAAATTTCCCAATAGATGATGATAGTATGATCTGTAATTCTGCGTCGCAGATCCTTGATAGATTTTATGTGACTAGCAAATGCCGTCCTAGTACTTCTGTATGGTAGATTTCCCAACAGAGGATGATGATGATAGCATTAAATGATCTTCTAATTATCGCTCCAGGTTCGAGAAGTTGGTATGAGGATGAGCAGTAGATATGTAACAGATTTGATGTGGCAAGCAACTGCCATTCTGGCTCTTCAGGAGGTGGGTATTTTCATTTTGTACTTAACCAGTCTCATTTTGAACTTAAACAATCTCATTTTCTATTTAAACTAATTTTCTAATCCCGGTCTCCCTGGCGAAGGATTTAAGGACACTGTAATCCCGTATACCCACGTACGAAAAACAGCAGCGCGAGTGTCACAATGGTGCTGACAGGTAGAAGTGGTTGTGATTATGTCCAGGGGTATATCTATATGAATACTCTGCAGGAATGCTTATGAACAGCTATTAGGCACTTAAGAAACACTGGTTTGCACACACAACTTCATTTAATTATAGATGAACATGGTGACAGGTATAACATTATTCCAGGAAGTTTCACTGAACATTACACATCGTCTTTAGGCATTACTCCGGGCTATACACTGCCTTCTACAGGCCTTTTAAATTAACTTGTCGCGCCGGACTCTTCCCGTGTCCGAACGTCACCAAAGGAGTCTATAATTTTGGGCCCAGTTTTCCTCTAACTTGCCCACCTTGAATGCCCGGGCAAGGTTTTTCTAACCTCCCCAAAATTCTCCAATTCCCCCGACCCATCAATGCCCCCTCTTTTTATCCATTTCCTCTGGACCACCCATGAAACTATTTCACCCCTTGCTCCCAATTACCAGTTCCCATGAAAATACCTTTCTGGGTTTCCCTTTGTCTATCCGCCTCCAAGCACGCTTCTGCCTCTCACTGGAAATTTACTTTTGACATGTACGTACTATAACAACCCATTGTTTGGGGCTTTCCCATTCACTTGGGACTTCTTAATTAACTTCTCTAGCCCCACATTCGCCTTATTTTAATCTTCCAATCTGCACCTCACATTGTTACTTTCACTTGTTCTTCACACATTGTTACAGCGAGATTCGGCAGCTGATCGCTTTGCGTTGGTTTCTTGCGGAAAGGTATGTGAGCCGGTCGTTCAGAAAGCAATGGCAAACTACTGAACATAAAACTTGCCAAGACATCAACAGCAGCTGAAAAATGCTGGTGTTGACTGCAATGTTCTGTAAATATGATATGCAAAAAAAAAAAAATTCGATTACCGGTCTCTGTGGTGAAGGCGCACGTTCGTAATCCCGTATACCCATGTTCGAAACAGTGCTGGTCATTCAGAAAGCAATGGCAAACCACTGAACGTAAACTTGCCAAGAGATCACGGCAGCAGAAATTCTGGTGTTGAATGCGATGTCCTGTGAAAAGGATATGCACAGAAAAAAATTTTGTTTAGTCTTTTTCTATTTAAACAGTCTCATTTTGTACTTAAACAGTCTCATAGAGATAGGGCTGTTGAACACGCTCTCTTTGAACTCAAGCATAGTACATACATACTACTTCTAGTAGTGCTGGACTGAGTTTTGCACGTGAATTAGCTTTCCCCATTAACAGTGTCCCTCGCAATCAGGCGAACCCACTCCGACTTCAGAGGTACTTGTAATTTACGTCTCCAAGTCAAGGGTGATAGGTCAACATTTTAGTCCAACTGTCCGGAGTAGGGATTGAACCCCTTACCTCAGCATCAGCACACTGGATGTTTAAGAACTCACGTTCTTATCCAATCGGCCTTGCTGACCTACTAAAAAAAAAATATTTGAATCCACCCTGATGCGGATCAGACCCTAGACCAACAGGCCGGCAGCTGAGTGTCTAGCATCTACGCTACGGTGGCTCCCTACCTTCAAAATACCAGTACAATATTTTCGGAACACGTGCATGGTAAGATATGTAACTGTTGGCTTCATTAGTGAAAACGTATCACAATTCTCATGGTAAATTACTGATATTTGTTTTGGTTACAGGCATGTGAAGCCTACATGGTGCGACTTTTTGAAGATGCTAACTTATGCTGCACACACGCCAGACGTGTTACTCTCCAACCAAAGGACTTATGGCTGGCACGAAGAATAGGTGGATACTACGAAGCACTGATATCTAGAGATTAGCAATGATTTTATCTTCTAAATTTCTATCTGTAGATCTTTTAATATCTTAATGGATTAAATTTTTACAAATTGGCAGCACCAATTATATAATTACAGAATATTGTATTCTTAAATGCTTTTCATAATGTGGTCTCAGACATCAAGCTGACTCTAATTAAACAAGGAAGGATTCAGTATGTGGTTGTAAATGTCCTCATAGTGTCCTTGAACGGACCCTGCAAATGCCATAACAGTTTTATACGTTAATCTGAAGCAAATTTTAAAATATATTTTTACTAATTCCATTGTAGTATTTGTGAGTAGCTTCTGTTTTTAGCTTGTTGATCAGATGATATCTCAGTTTATATTGTTCTGTGAAAACCTAGTGTTGTTCATGAGAAGTTCTATCTTTAGTTTGTGAAAACCTAGTGTTATTCATAAGAATGTCTATCTTTAGTTTGTGAACACCTAGTGTTATTCATGAGAAGTTCTATCTTTAGCTTGTGAAAATCTAGTGTTATTCATGAGAAGTTCTATCTTTAGCTTGTGAAAATCTAGTGTTTTTCAGGGAAAGTTTTATCTTTAGTTTGTGGAAACCTAGTGTTATTCATGAGAATTTATATCTTTAGTTTGTGAAAACCTAGTGTTATTCATGAGAAGTTCTATCTTTAGTTTGTGAAAACCTAGTGTTCATGAGAAGTTCTGTCTTTAGTTTATGAAAACCTAATGTTATTCATGAAGATTTGTGAAAACCTAGTGTTTTTCATGAGTAGCACTTGTCTTTAGCCTATTGATTACATGATATCTCAGTTTATATTGTCCTGTGAAAACCTAGTGTTATTCATGAGTAGCTCCTTTATTTAACTTGTTCATTAGATGATGTCTTAGTCTTTTATGACCTGTGAAAACCTAGAGTTATTGATGGGTAGCGCCTATCTTTAGCTGATTCGGTAGCTAACACACACAATCTCAACCCAAGAAATTTAGAAACAACTTGGATGTTAGTTAACACATACATCTACCACTCAAGGCAACTTGGATATTCAGTTAACACATACATCTACCACTCAAGGCAACTTAGAAGAAACAACTTAGGTATTCAGTATTTGCTAATACATACAACTTCCACCCAAGGTTTAGCATATATAAAAGCAATTTTGTAATATCAGTCTTTCTGCTGGAGGAAATTATGTAGCAGATGCAAAGGTGACTGATAGCAATGAAAAAAAGTATGAATGTAAAAATGTAACATACACTGTAGTGGACATTACATTATATAGCCAGATTTCTCTAGTATGGTCAGGCCAAAGCTAAAAGATATAGTAATACACAATGCATTAATTCACACATAGGACACTTACTAATCACTCATTGTACATTTCTTGCGACAGAAAGCGTTAAAGCAACGTAAAAATTCAAGATCTGAAATGATGTCCATACATTGTCTTTGATGTTTTCCACTGAATTTTGTTTTCAAATGTCAATGCAGTTGTTGGAATATGGTACCTGTCATCAAGTACCTTTCTCACTGGTATTGTTGATCATGCTTCTCCAGATCTCGCAATCATCAACAGAATGAAACAATTCATGTGCTGATTGTTTCCATGCCATGATGCAAGACTGTTTAGAATCTTCTCATGCAGTCTCCTTCTGTATCTTTCCATTGTAATCATATATTCCAGTTTGACTTCTTTTAGCTTGGACATTATAGTAAATGCTATTGTATTAGGACATTATGGTAAATGATTTTGTATTAGGAGATTATAGTAAACAATCTGGTTTTAAAACATTATGGTGAATGATATTGTATTAGGTCATTATAATAGATGACATTGTATTAGGACATTAAGGTAAATGATATTGTATTAGGAGATTATAGTAAATGATATTGTATTAGGACATTATGGTAAACAATAGTATATTGGGACATTATGGTAAATGATATTGTATTAGGTCAAATTCCTCAAGGACTAATCACCACATAGGAAATATACTGTCAGTAGTACACCTTAGCTGCCTTAACATTCCCAGACACATCTCTGCCCTTCCATCCAGCTGCCCTGGCTGGGACTTCAAACCGAGGTGCTGGGAGGCCAGCGTGCTATCACCATACCCCCACCACTCCCTGGATTACAGCTGCATGCAATGTTGGATTGATTATTGCTTGGTTACAGAATCTGCATCACCCCATTTGGGGCATTCCTGTACATGCTCTGCCTCCTCCATCAAAAGCCACCAAAGAGTTGCCATGCTGGTATTTCCAGCAGCTTTTTGATTTAAAGTCCACCTGGACTTTTCTCTACATGCTGGGTGTTGTCCAGACCCTCAGATCACTTACTTATGGGCCAGTCTCTCCAGATATCGACACTCTTTCCTCTACATGGTGGGTGTTGTCCAGACCCTCAGATCACTCACTTATGGACCAGTCTCTCCAGATATCGACGCTCTTTCCTCTACATGCTGTGTGTTGTCCAGACCCTCAGATCACTCGCTTATGGACCAGTCTCTCCAGATATCAACACTCTTTCCTCTACATCCTGGGTGTTGTCCAGACCCTCAGATCACTCACTTATGGACCAGTCTCTCCAGATATCGACACTCTTTAGTCGCACTCTCTACCTGGTCCCAGAGAACCTTCACCACCTCACCCAGACTGGACTTCCTGTATATAGTCTCTAGTGCATATAGAAAAAAAGGCTGGCTTGTGTGGTCACAGTTTTCTAGCTATGATACTACATATGATGTGCCAGCTGATTTTGTTACCTTCATCTGGCAGCCAATTGTTGCCAGTTTTGTTTGTTTGTTTCTCAAGCCACTGATTGTTTATACTGCATTCACAACTGTCTTGTCATTAAGCTATTGTCACAATGTTTGTTTAAAGTAGACATTGCAGGAAATGGATATGACTGTTTGTGTTTTTAGTATAGGGACCGTGTTCTGTGGTATTTCTGTTGTGTGTTGTAGAACCCTGCAAATCTGAGTTGCTCATACTTGTAGGATTTGTACGGCTTGGAGAGTTGAACAACTCAAAGAACTGCGGCTTAAAAAATTACTCAAAAATAGTATGACTCGCATACGTGTACGGCTCAGAACTGATTTCTCATGTGTCTTTTATATGTAAAGGTTACCGGTGCACACGAAAATCTACACAGAACATCTATGTTTATTTTCTTCTTGTGTATGTGCAAGTCCAAGGGAATATCGATACATGAAGCCCATAAGTGGGAACTCTCCCACTGTTTATACTTCACCTCGACACCGCAAGGTACAAGAGGAACATGGTGAGATGAGATATGTGCGAGGAATGTGGGCACAGATATGTTACGCCAGTAGAATGTTACGATAAGGTAGATATGTAAATTCTTCACTTTGATGTGTTGAAGATATGAGTGACCTGTATAGATCAGGGATGGGGAACCGTTTTTGTACCAAGGTATTTATAACATCATTCACGAGCCATACACAATTATGAACTTAAAATGAGCCTGCTGTATTTGGTCAAACATTTCATTAACTCATCGCTAAAGTAGTGGCTGGAATTGCTTCTCTTTTGTGAAGCGTGTGATGTGAGCTGATGTTGATGATGTTGCTACAAGATTTATTGAGGATTGTTTATAAAGCTCCTAGATTTATTGAGGAATGTTTATAAATTCTACTAGATTTGAGGATTCTTTATAAAGCTCCTAGATTTATTGAGGATTCTTTATAAAACTCCTGGAATGATTGAATTTTGAATCTCCACTACTGTTGCCTTGGCAGGGCCAGACTTTGCTGGCCACATATAGCCCAAGGGCCGCACGTTCCACAACCCTGGTAGAAACTAATGTGGTCTTTTAAGTGTGGTCACATGTCTTGTTGTTTAGTTTGTTAAATTGTTTTTGCTGCATTTGTAGGTCACGTCTGCCAGTCATGTAGATTATTTTGAATTATCTGTTTACATAGTTTTAATTGCTTTTTTAAAAAATTGCATAGAATGTTTATGATTTTTAATGCATCTATTTTGTAATGTTTTGTAAATGGTTACTTGAATAAAATGTGTTTTCGTTTAGCAAATCATCTCTCATTTTCCCTGTTATTATTTATGTAACGTTTCACATGGAACAATGGTGTAGAAGTTCTCATATATTTTCTGATAAGAATATATTCGAGATATTTTGATACAGGTAGTACCATGGCCTTCTGTGTGCTGCCTGGACCCATCAAGTAATCCGAGAATAGTATAGCTGACCTACCTTGTCTGTTATAGGGTGTGGCTAGGGAGGGCTGGCATGGGGCCAGCCACCTCATCCCATAGACACCCCATAGACATTCCTTAGACATCCCTTTAGACACCCCATTGTCATCCCTTAGACATCCCATTGCCATCCCAAAGACATTCCTTATTCATCCCTTAGAAATCCCATAGACACCACATATACTTCCCATGGACACCCCAAAGACATCCCACAGACACCCCATAGACAGTTTTAGCTGCAATGTCCAGTCAGTCACGAGCAAGTCTAAAGTGAGCTCGGCAAGAGTTGGTTGTAAGTATATGCTACATTGGGTGAGGAAAGACATCAGAATACCGAGGCAGATAA
Organism: Cepaea hortensis; assembly: GCA_963921405.1. NCBI lineage: Eukaryota > Metazoa > Mollusca > Gastropoda > Stylommatophora > Helicidae > Cepaea > Cepaea hortensis. The sequence continues at coordinate 11,900,203 of OY992883.1, read as the reverse complement.
TGCCTTAAGTATGTTAACAGTCAGGCCTTTGCATATACCAGCTCATGGACAGTGAAGCAGGCGAACAGTTCCCTTTCTATAGATTGCTGACTGAACGTTGGCCAACTGAGGCTAGCATCCAGAGAAGGCCATTTGAGAGGTTCATTGGGCTCTTAATTATTGTTTTACAGCAACAGAGAACTAAATAACTTGATGTCTAGTCCGCACATTACCAGATTAATAGCCAACAAATGAAGTTCCTTTCCTCTGCTTTTCTGTCCAAGACAATAGTTCTGTGCCTCTTGTGCGTGCAGAGTTGACCTTGTGTTGTGCTGGCCAGTCGAATGGAATCCTACTATTGTTGAGAATTGAGCACAGACCACTCACTTCACAAGCAAATGCACTAACCACTATGCTGCGATGGCTCTACATTTGTTTGTATGAATTATTTAATAATAATTTCATAAGTGAGTCATGATAGAACCATGGCCGGCACACTTCCCTGCTGGTTATCGAGTCAAATTCACATCGGGGATTTCAAATTATCGAGTCGAATTCACATCGGGGGTTTAAAATTATCGCGTCGAATTCACATCGGGGATTTAAAAAATTGTCTTGGGCTGACATGTCGTTCCAGCCTGACATGGATACCAGGAAAGTACAAGTGGGTGATGTGATATTAATCACCTCAACCACTTGAGTGCCAATTGTTCTATAAAAATATGAGGTTGGCGGCACCATGTGTCCAGTACTCCTCAAGATGTGTAAACAAGGGTGCTGAAATCTCATCTCATCTTGTTCCGCTTGTACCTTGCGGTGTCGAGGTGAAGCATAAATAGTGGGGTCCATCATCTCATCTCGTTCCTCTTGTACCTTGCTGTGTCAAGGTGAAGCATGAATAGTGGGGGAGTACCTGTCCATGATCTCATCTTGTTCCTTTTGTACCATGCGGTGTCGAGATGAAGCATAAACAGCTGGAGAGTGCCCGTCCATCATCTCATCTTGTTCTTTTTGTACCTTGCAGTGCCAAGGTGAAATATAAACAGCAGGAGAGTGCCTGTTTATGGGCTTCATATATCAAGATTCCCATGGACTCTGTTATTCCTTTTGTCCATCGTTTACCTGGTCGGCCTCTTCTTCTGATTCCATTTGTTCTGTACATCATTGCTTGTGGTATACTGTCAGTTGGTAGCTTATTTAAGTGGCTGAACCATTTCACTTGTTTTCTCATGAAATCTAGCGCTGCTATTACCTCCGCTTTAGTCCCGATTTCTTCATTTCTGATTTTATTTCTTCTTGATACATTGAGTATTCTTCTCAGGAATCTCATTTCCATTGTAATTGTTCTTTTCTCTTTTTCTGTCACTGTCCAGAATTGGCATTGGTAGCATAGAGTTGGTAGGAAGATTGTGTTGTAGAGTGCCATTATAGTATCTGCTGATACATGTTTGTTTTTTAGTACTGGTGCTATTAGTCCTATGACTGGGTGTCATTTAATAATTTTATAAAATTGATGTCATTTATCATTTCATAAAATTAAGTCATTTATTCATAATCATTTCATAATATTGATTAATTTTGTTATCAGTAAACAAGTAATTATCTTCTCTTCTCCTCATAACCCTTCCCCCATCCTTTCATGTAAGTTCTATATGTTTTATCCCCACACAATCAGTACATATTGTTTTTAACTTTAGCCTCCTACACACACACACAAATTTATGCATTTATATTTTCAAGAGATGTAATTATTATCTATTTGTTAGTAATGTGTATCTGTATTTTTATATTTATGTGAAACATGATAAGTTGTTTAAAATGTTGAAAATCAACTTTGATGGGAAAGATCTCAGAATAATAAAGAATATTTACTGGAAACAAGTAACAGCAATTAAAATGGGAAATACAGAGGGTAATTTTGAACAAATAAAGGTAGGATTATGGCAGGGTTATGTTTTGTCACCTGATCTCTTCTTGCTCTGTGGTCAACGTTTCATACCATCAAAACCAGTGCAGAGTTCTGCTTTCATATCACGTGCTTTTGATTTCGAGCCCTAGACTTGGTGTGTCAGGGAATTGTTGAAGTGCATTTCACTACCCCAAAGTCACATATGCCTACTAAAACTATTGCACACATTCAGTTTTTAACAGACAATCGTGGAAACAACCAACTTCAAACTTCAGCTGTGTATGAAAGCTCGCAAAGAATAATCCAATACTAAATTTGCCAAATCCCACACCCTTCGGGAGTTTAAAATCATATAGCAATTATTAACTATCTTCTTCTTCTTCTTCTTCTTCTTCTTCTTCTTCTTCTTCTTCTTCTTCTTCTTCTTCTTCTTCTTCAGCATTCCGAGCCATTGAGATTCTGTGCTGCAGATACAATCTGCCTCCATTCGTCTCTCTGGTTGACCTTCTCTTGCCAGTCGTTGATTCCAAGTGCTTGTAGGTCTGTATGTATATTATCTCTCCACCGTCTTCTTGGTCTACCTCGGGGTCTACGGTCATTTATTTCCTGAGTGTAAGCTAGTTTTGTTTCCCTATTATCTTCCATTCTTTCTATATGCCCCAGCCATTGTAGTCTATTAGCCTTCATGATATATGTTGAATATAATTCTAATGTGTATACTTATGTATTTTTGTATTCATGGTGTTTTTAAAATACACTGAAGCTAGGAATGAAATTCTGTTTGTAATGTCAAATGTTAAATTCAATAGATGCACTTTTGAAGCAATAAAGTAAAATATTACATTGAAATGAAATCTGTATTGAACATATTTAGCATACCACCAGAGACTAAACACGCGTGAGTTTGCCCTGAGTGTAGTGAGGTCTGTTTAGTGAAGAATTGCATTGTGTGGATCACAATTTAGGAGGTTCATTGCAGAATGTCAATCTCATCACTGCCTCCAAAAAAGATTCTCAAATCCAGTTTACTTGCAATGTTCAGACCCCAGCTGTTGATCCTGTATTGTCTCTGCTGACACCGTGCTGTCTTCACAGACAGTTGTTTGTTACACTGTGCTTCAAAAAAAGGCATAATAACTACAGCCCATGGCGGTAGTGAACGTGACTGATCAGACCAGTCATTTCAACCGTCACTCACCACCAGATGTTTCACACGCTCATTTTCTCCTATCGTCTCTAGTCTTTAAATTTTTTGTGGCAAAATAATCAAGTCCAAAATCAAGGAATGTGGATCATAGCTGGAGGCTTTAAAAAAAACATGTTTTAAGAACCTGGAAAATATCGCACGTCTATAGCCTATTCAAGTTAGAAGAGATACTACAAAACTTTAAAGACTGAAACCACGGTATCAGAGGTGTAATGATTTTGAAAGGGGAAGAATAAAGCAAAACAACTGCAGAATCTGCAAAACGAAATAGGACAGATCTAACACTCACATATCAACAGCTAGACTCTTAACAATGAAAACAGACTCCCAGCTTAGGCACAACAGACATCACAGGAAATCATTCCTCCTATACACAGAATTGCAAAAAGGAAATGGATGACGCAATTCTGCAGGTGGTGGATGAAAGACTAAGTAATATTTAAAAAAAAAACATATAACAAAATACATATTGCTTGTAAAGTCAGTTGTCTGAGAACTATCCACCACCAGAATAGAGGCACATCCAACTACATCCCAACCCAATCCTAGTAAAATCAAACTCATCCTGACCTTACATCCTCACAAATTAGCTGCTACCAAGATCCCTCATCACCATTTCACCATCCCGACCTTACATCCCCACAAATTAGCTGCTACCAATATCCCCCATCACCATCTCATCATCCCGACCTTACATCCCCACAACTTAGCTGCTACCAATATCCCCCATGACCATCTCATCATCCCGACCTTACATCCCCACAACTTAGCTGCTACCAATATCCCTCATCACCATCTCATCATCCCGACCTTACATCCCCACAACTTAGCTGCTACCAATATCCCCCATGACCATCTCATCATCCCGACCTTACATCCCCACAACTTAGCTGAGATCAAAATCCTACATCACCATCTCATCATCCCGACCTTACATCCCCACAACTTAGCTGCTACCAGAATTCCCATGACCACCTCATCATCCCGACCTTACATCCCCACAACTTAGCTGCTACCAATATCCCTCATCACCATCTCATCATCCCGACCTTACAGCCCCACAACTTAGCTGCTACCAGAATTCCCATGACCATCTCATCAAAATCACAATATACAAAACACTGATCAGACCAGTTGTGCTGTATGGCTCTGAAACCTGGAGTACAACGAAAGGAGACGAAGCCTTGTTACAAACCTTTGAGAACAAAATTTTAAGACGCATCTTTGGACCCATTAGGGATACACAAAGTGGAGAGTGGAAAAGAAGAAGTAACAAAGACATTTATGATCTGTTTAAGTCCCCGCTAATCACTGGTCAACACCAGCATTTTCCAGCTGCTGTTGAAGTCTTGGCAAGTTATTTCGTTCAGTAGTTTGCCATTGCTTTCTGAACGACCGGCTCACATTTCTTTCCGTTAGAAACCAGCGTGATGTGATCTGCTGCCAAATCTCGCGCAGCTGTGTTTCGGACGTGGGTATACGGGATTACCAACAGCCTTCTGAACCCCTTCGCCATGGGGGGACGGACGGACGGACGGGGACACACACACACACACACGCACGCACACACACACAAAATACCAATGACAACAGTAGAAAAATAAAACTATCTACACACTTGTATTTAATGAATTCAAGGATAGAACATACAGATGTGCATGAACAAATTAGGGAACTCTGGGATCGCCCAGTTGGCGTCCGTGCAATAAGACGAACCGCAACCAACGGAAGTCACATCTCTGTTCACGATCTGCAATGGATATAAACGGTCTAATTCAGGGAAGTTCAACTGTACAATGACCAGTGGTCATGCTTCAGATGTGTAGTTAAAAGGCACACGCTTGCTTCTAGAAAACAAAAACTTATGCCCTTTGAAGGACGCTGCAACCGCCCTCAGTTCCGATTGGCTGTTTGTGAATCAACTAATTCAGTGCCAAACAAAAAGTAGGATTGGACCAAACACGGTACACAATCAACGGAACAAGTATTAATATGTAAATTTTCTTTAACTGAGAATTGAAATTGCGGAAGATACCGCGAAACAAAATAAATAACACTGTAACCCTTGTATGTCGATTTATCGTTCTTGTGTCCAAATAGGAGGTAACATGTGACGATATATTATCCCTCGACACTGGATCAGTTAAAACGAAACAGTACGTTCAGTAGCTTGCCATTGCTTTCTGAACTTGAAGTAATTTAAACACAGAAACCACAAACAATATACTGCACGATTTATTGCCTGGAATATTTCACTGCATCTCGCCAGAGGCACACTGCAGAGTTATACGCCATATGAAGTGAATAAATGAATAATATTTTAGCTGGAACAATTAAAGCACATATTCACAGGTAGTCTTCAAATGTGGAGCATCTGTTATCTTCACGTTAGTTTCAAATTTAACACAAACTCTTTCTTGTTGCATAAAACTGCACAGAACCGCCTAATTGCTAAGGCCTCACTATATTTCAGCAATCGTCTGTTGTTGGTCGAATACAGTATAAAAAACGGTTTTCGTTGATCACGCTATGGTCATGCCCGTTATGGCCTGTTGAGAAATCGACGAGGATCAACAAAATCAACATATTGTTTGTAGCCTGTATGCTTTATTTCACAAAGGGAATACATTATTTTGAAATTCTGAAAGAAGTAATTTCCCGATACTCATTTTAGACTGGGTTTACCTGTAAATCCGGGTCAATTAACAAAAATCAGCGCCGATACAGATTCGAACCGATGAGCACCGGGTCGGCAGACGAGCGTCTAGCTACTATGCTACCGCAGTTCGCATGGAATATAATAAAGCAGATCAGATTGTTATTATACTCTGGTTGGTCGTTACTCAAGGATAACACATAAACAGTATGTTAGGAGCCAATAGATATTCGAGATAATAGATATTAGACCTAATAGATATTAGAGCTAACAGATATTAGAGCTAATAGACAAATAGAGCTAATAGGTTTTGCCACGCCTCCTTTCATCGTGAAAACACAGCTTTAGAAAACTCGGGTTGTTGGTGCGTATTAACCGATCAGTTAAAAAGTTAGTTGCATGTTTTTCTGTTGATGTCTTGGCAAGTTTACCTTCAGTAGCTTGCCATTGCTTTCTGAACGACCGACACCCATACCATTTCGTAAAATACCAGCGCAACGCGGTCTGCTGCCAAATCGCGCGCAGATGTGTTTCGAACTCAGGTATGCGGGAATACGAACCGTGCCCGTAAAACCTTCGCCACGGAGGTCGGCAACCGATCAGTGCCGAAGGATAATATATCGCGAAATGTAACCGCCCATTTGGACAGAAGTACGATATATCGCAATACCAGAGTTATCGTGTTATTTGTTTTGTTTCGTGGTATCTTAGGCAATTTCAATGCTCAGTAAACGGAAACTGACATGATAATACTTGTTAATTTGATTGTGAACCATGTTTGGTCAAAACATATGTTTTATTTAGCACTGAATCAGTTAAGAGATTGGATAACATTTGTATTTAACGTCGTTCTCATAACCGTCCGCCAAAAAGTTTCTCAATCTATGAAACTAGAAGATTGAAGTAGAAGATTGCAATCCATTAAAAACAAAGCCAGATAATGAATTGAGTTGAGTTGAGTTGAGCTAAGAACTGACGTCACTGCACTCAGGAAATTTACATACGCGCTCCGTCCCCTCGTTCAACAGCCAGCGAAGAGTTACACTAATAATCGTTCCCACCGCTATCTGATTGAAAATTCTCCTGGTCTTCCCTCTCAGTTTTGAAATTCTACCAGAACCCCTGCCAATTCCTCCGCAATCGCATCCTTTCCACATACTGGTTCTCAATCTGTCCCCCACCTTCCTCACCTGGTCCTACAGGCGCACGGCCACCTCCCCATTGTCCATAGGTAATCTACCACAAAGAGGTGCATTTCTTGCCAGCCTATCAATCTGTTCATTCCCCCCACACATCTGCATGGCCCGTGCAACAAATCTATACAATTCTACAATCTTAGAACTCTGAAGCGAGGTGAGCCATTCCACACGACACATGCCTTTGTCCATTTTACTAAGCATACTTCGAGTCCGTAATGAATACCATATGTGTTGCAGTGATCTCCTCCAACCAACGAAATGCCGCTGTTACTGCTTCCACCTTCATTCTCATGCTAGAGGTCGTAGCCTCATATGCCAGACTCTCCTGTTTTAAGAATCGTCCATCAGCCTTCGCAATGACACCCCAACCACTGCGTCTGTTTCTCACTACTGACTCATCAGTATAGGTCATTATGTTACTTTGATGTGTGTTACTCTGGATCAGTTGTTGCACCTCAAACTCTGTGCGGCTCGCTGCCTATTCTTTGCACTTACGACCCATTGTTACTATTATATTGTGCCAGTCCGTCATGTCTTCCGGTACTTCAACCCACTCTTGTTCACGATTGATGGTCTCTAGATCACACACCTGACGTATAGAAAGTTACGCCTGTTCCATCCAGGACCTGCCTCGTCTTAGTCTATGACCATGACCATATCCATGGCTTCATGCAGGGAGTGATCCCTATCTGTAGCAACTCACAGGTACCATTTGGCTTGAAGGACCCTATGCCTATCCGTCATTGTTGGTAGCGCCAGGATATGCCTCATGCATATATAATTGGTGTGTCCGTTATGCATCCCAGGATCACCCACACGGCCGCATTCTGCATGCAATCCAACCTTTCAAGCTGGCTCTTTGATACTATAAGCAGCTCCAAACCATACTCAATGACAGAAATTATTAACTGCTGAAAGAGCCCGTAAAGCATCCTCTGGTCTACCCCGGTTGCTGCCATAGCCCTCAGTGCATTAGGTCATCTACCAGCCTTCACCACCAACGCCTCCACATGATCCTTAAAAGACATACACATGTCAAAGGGGATACCCAAGTACTTCAATTGACTCTCTCTACTAAGAGGACATGCATTCAATATAATACATAGGACATCTGTCTTCACAATCCGGTTATCCAGGTAGTACCGCATAACCGATGCCTTGTCTGGGTTTATAACGGCCCCAGAGTCCCTGCACCACTCCGCCACCCTGTTTACTGCCACCTGTAAGTCTTCAGCCAAACTATCCCTGTCTCTGCCCTGTCTGTACACCAGCACATCATCTGCAAATGTCAAGATTCTACCAACACATGGCCAGATAATGAAATAAATTAGCAAACGTTTCCAGTGCATTGCGAGCAGCTAGCGACTATAATGAATTAGCATAAACCTGCAATGCGCCGAGAGCAACAAATCAACAACAACAACAACAACAACAACAACAACAACAACAACAACAACAACAACAAGTTGCATATTCTTTACAGGACCTCGCAGTCTACCTCAGCATGTTTTGCTGTTTGTGATTTCTTGGCACGTTTACGTTAAGAAGTTTGTTATTGATTACTGAACTGCCAGACATGTCGTTTTCTAAAAATCAACGAAAGTTGGTCGGCTGCCAAATCGCCTGCAGCTGTGCTTCGCATGCGGTATGATGGAATACGAACTGCGTCTAACCCATTCGCCACATAGCCGGCGATAACAAGTAAGTATATAATCTGAAGCAAGTACACATAAAAACATCTTATGTTTCTGGCTATCTAACAAGTAAGTTTATAATCTGAAGCAAGTACACATAAAAAATATTCTTATGTTTCTGACTATCTAACATGTACAGTAAGTATATACAAGGAGTTAACGACGTTGTTCGTAATCCCGTATATCCACGCGTGGAAAGCAGCTGCGCGAGATACGGCAGCGGATCGCGCCGCTCTGGTAACATAGGGGTATGTGAGCCGGTCGTTCAGAAAGCAATGGCAAACTACTGAACGTAAAACATGCCTAGCACATCAACAGCAGCTGAAAAATGCTGGTGTTGACTGCAACGACCTGTAAGGGATATGCAAAATTTAAAAAAGAAAAAAAAGTAAGTATATAATCTGAAGCAAGTACACATGAAAACAAAACATCCTTATGGTTCTAGCTACCTAACAAAATGAGAAAGATTCAATCACTCAACCAATCAATCAACCATACATTTCTACATACCATACTACCAATACATCAATCAACCAAGATTTGCGATGCCCATAAACGCATTCTTGGGAAATGGATGTAGTGGTTTCCCTATGCCGTCCACATCATACAGTAACAACTTTACTGCATAGAACAGCAAACGTAAATGCACCTTACCACTGAGTAACGGCAGCAATGGGTTGCCTCTTTATAACAGCAAACGTTTCTGGTGAAAACCTTCTCCCTAAGCCAACTCTTGAATGCGTATTCTGGCGTCCCGGTTCTGTTGGAGAACCCGACATACGTCGCTGGGAAACATACAAGATGGGGTGTGTAGGATGAATATCAAGGGCAAGTCGTGGAGTTCTGTTTAGGAATAACTCGAAAGATAGCAAAGATAGAAGATCGAAATTCACACACAATAACGGATCTCAGTAGCCAACGCCGAAGAAGCAGGTTGAACGAGGCCGAATTTTAATCCCCCCCCCCCCCCCCCGTAAAATGAAAGAATGAAGGAAGGAATGAAGGAAAGAAAGAAGGAAGGAATGAAAAGGAGGAAGGAAAGAAATAATGAAGGAAGGAATGCAGTGAGGCAGGAAGGAAGGAAATAATGAAGGACTAAGGAAGGAAGAAATGAACTAAGGAAGGAAGAAATGAATGAAGGAAGGAATGCAGGGAGGAAGGAAGGAGGGAAATAATGAAGGAAGTAATGAATTAAAGAAGGAAGGAATGAACTAAGGAAGGAAAGAATGAACTAAGGAAGGAAGGAATGAACTAAGGAAGGAAGAAATAAAGGAAGGAAGGAATGCGGGGAGGAAGGAAGGAAAAAATAATGAAGGAAGGAAGGAATGAACTAAGGAAGGAAGGAATGAACTGTTGTTTGTCCATCAAGAATGATGATGACCATTCATTTCATCCAGTGGGGTTGAAGGTGTGGAGCCGTGGGTTCTAAGATGGCTGACAAGGGCTATTTTGGCTCGAAATGTTCTTTGACAATGTGGGCAAAGAATGCTTGACGTCTCTGGAGGAGGATTTCCTGCAGTGGTTTTTCTGTCCTGTCTTTTCTTCACAGCTCTTGCAGTCCTGGTTGCCTCACATATGACTGCACCTTTGCGTAATGATGCACGCCACGAATTTCGGTCTCTGGCTGCAGTCTCCCAGGTGTCATGATGAATTCCAAAAGCATTCAGTGAAATTTTCAGAATGTCTTTAAAGCGTTTCCTCTGGCCACCTTGGGAGCGTTTACCACAACGCAGTTCGCTGTAAAAAATTCGTTTAGGGAGCCTGTGATCTGGCATGCGAGTCAAGTGACCAGCCCAACGAATCTGATTCTTCATCAGTATAGTGTGGATACTGGGCATGGATGCTCTTTCTAGGACTTCAGTGTCTGGAATCTTGTCTTGCCATTTAATCTTCAGTAGCTCCTTAAGCAGACTGTGTGGAAGTGGTTTAATTTCCTAGCGTGTCGCTGATAAACAGTCCAGGTTTCACAAGCATATAGCAGTGTGGATAATACAACTGCTTTGTAGACTTTTATCTTTGTTTGCAGGCTTATTCCAGTTCTGTCCCACACATTCTTGTACAGTCTGCCAAAGGCCGCACTGGCTTTGGAGATTCTTGCATTCACTTCGTCATCAATTGTGGCAGCTTGTGACACAGTGCTGCCAAGATAGGTGAATTTGTCCACAACACTTAGTCTATGATCATTCACTTTGATATTCGGCACAGTGTGATTATTCCCTGGAGCTGGCTGGTACATAACTACAGTCTTTTCCAAGTTGATATTGAGCCCAAAGTTGGCACAGGCATGTGAGAAAGCTGAAACATTATGTTGCATGTCCGCCTCTGAGTTGGCGTATAGAGCGCAATCATCAGCAAACAGGAGCTCTCTGACGGTGTCGCTGTTAATTTTGGTTTTAGCTTTCAGCCTTCTGAGATTGAATAACTTTCCATCCATACGGTAGTTGATGTCTATTCCGATGTCATCGTTCTCGAAGGCATTCATCAACATGGCTGAAAACATGAGGCTGAACAGTGTTGGTGCCAGGACACATCCTTGCTTCACTCCATTGGTGACAGGAAAGGGTTCAGACAGTTCACCATTTTCCTGTACTCTTGCCTGCATGCCGTCATGAAATAGCCGCACTATTTGGACAAACTTTCGTGGACAGCCATATTTTGCCATAATCTTCCACAGTCCTTCTCTGCTGACTGTATCAAAAGCCTTGGTAAGGTCAATGAAAGTGGAGAACATTTCGCAGTTCTGTTCCTGACATTTCTCTTGCAGCTGCCTTGCAACAAAAATCATGTCAACAGTTCCACGTTCTTTTCTGAAGGCACATTGACTCTCAGGAAGAAGACCTTGATCGAGATGGGCTGTGAGGCGACTGAGAAGAATTCTGGCGAGTATCTTCCCTGCAATTGAAAGCAAGGAGATGCCTCGGTGGTTGTCACAGGATTGGCGGTTTCCTTTACGTTTGTAAAGGTGGACTATTGACGCGTCCTTGAAATCTTGTGGCATGGTCTCATTCACCCATATGTTTGTAAAGACTTGGTGAAGCTGCTCTGTTAGGACCGGCCTACCTGCCTTGTATATCTCTGCTGGGATGGAGTCAGGACCAGGTGCCTTGCCGCTGGAGAGTTGCTGGATTTACTTCCACTATGGTTGGCAGGTCATCAAGTGTCTCATTGGTGGGAACTTCTTGAGGAAGGCAGTTGATGGTTTCATCATCGAAGAAGGAAGTTGTATTTAAGATTTTGCTGAAATGCTCTGCCCAGCGTTGAAGGATTTCTTTCTTATCGGTGACCAATGTTCCCCCATCTGCACTGAGGAGGGGAACTATGCCTGGTGATGAAGGACCATAGACCGCTTTCAGTGAGTCGTAGAAGTTTTTCATATCATGTCTGTCAGCAAAGCCCTGAATTTCATCAGCTTTGCTGCTCAGCCAGGAGTCCCGCATGTGCCGAAGTTTCTGCTGCACTACTCTCTGAATGTTCTTGAAAGCATCTTTTTTTGATGTTGACTTTGGGTCATTCAAATGTACCTTGAGGAGAAGATGTTTCTCGGCCAGCAATTGGTTGATGTCTTCGGAATTTTCATCAAACCAGTCTTTATGCTTTCGGGGGGTTGGACCCAGGATTTCCATAGCAGTGTTGTAAATTATTTCCTTTAGGGATCTCCATTCTGTTTCTGTATCCTGTTTAGCTGCAGCATTGGGCTTGAGGCGGTCTTCCAGCATATTTTCAAATGACTGCTGCATTTTCTTGCTGTTTAGGCGGGTGACATTTAGCTTTTTTTGCATTTTCGTCCCTTGAGGACGCCGTGGTAGCCTAATGTGAATGTTTATTTTCGAGACAATGAGACGATGGTCTGTCCAACATTCGGCACATGGATTTTGTCACTCGAACGTCTTGTCTGTCACTCCTCCTGACGATGACATAGTCAATGAGGGCTAGTGTTTCGAGCGAGGGTGTATCCACGATGTCCTATTTCTCATGGGGAGACGGAAAATTGTGTTCGTAATCAGGAGATCATGTTCGGCACATGTCTGAAGGAGGCGGAGTCCATTGCTGTTACAATTTCCGACTCCATGCTTTCCAATAATGCCACTCCATGAGGTGGTGTCCGTGCCTACTCTGGCATTGAAATCCCCAAGGAGTATAAGTTTGTCTCCTTTGGGAACAGATGTTAATACATTGTGCAGGTCCTCATAGAACTTGTTCTTGACATCATCTTCGTTGGTCATAGTTGGTGCGTAGACACTCACAATGGTTGCATGCTTCCTTCCATTCAGCAGGGGCAACTTCATTTTCATGAGCCTGTCGTTTATAGCCTTTGGGAATCCAGCTAATTTGCCGACCAGGGCCGACTTAATGGCAATTCCCACACCGGATTGGCGTCTTTCCTCGCTTTTCCTTCCACTCCAGAAAAATGTGTAGCCGGCACCTATTTCACAGATTTGGCCTTCTTCTGCAAGTCGTGTCTCGCTTAAGGCTGCAATGTCAACGTTTTACCTGCCCAGCTCTCTCCCAATCAGTGCTGTTCGTCTCTCTGGACCCGACGCGCCGTCTCTGTCAAGTAGGGTGCGTACATTCCAAGTTCCAATTGTTAAGGGAATATGGTTTACTCTTTTAGCTTTGCTTGTTTTATCTTTCTTTATATGTCGACCGCAGTTAGGGTACCCACCAACCGCGGCTAGCTGGTTAGGTAGTGATGGAGCAGACAATGTTTAGGGCACCTTTTCTAGCCCCTTCCTCATGCTATGGAGGTGAGCAGTGTGTTCCTGTAGAGGGCTGCTCAGTCGCTCAGGGAGCTGCCGAATCCCACTGCTGCTCCGGTCAGTAGAAGACGACCATATGGCCTGAGCCGCCTGTGTGCAGGTCTGCGACTACGGCTGCCAGCGTACCCACGCCTGCCGCTTCGCCGCTCGCCCATCGCCACAGGGCTTGATGGTATGTATGACGTTGGATGAAGAATGACTTGCGCGATGATCGTGGATTAAAGTGAGGAAGAGTTGCGCAATTCGTCGACCTCACTCTCTCGCCTGAGTCCATCTGAGTCCAGTGGCAAGACAAGTCGAGACGACTGGAGACGAATACAGGTGCAGTGGATGACCAGGGCGCTCTACGTGCCTTGCCGTGCTCGTTACGTTCCACAACGCTTTGCATGTAAACGCCGTCTTGCCCGTTGAATCAGGAATGATTTCTTCCGCGCAGTCTGCCGAATCCTGTCTTCACATGCTGGGTAGGCATACCCTAGTTTACCTCTTGGTTTGACACCAAATCGGATACCCATGCCTGGTTTAGCCAGCCTCTCACAGCTGTTGCCAGGGGGGTGGCCGCTGTCGCATGCTGACAGCTACTAGGAGCCACAGGCACGAGCTGGGTGTCAGGCTTGGACCAGTGGGGGATGGGTCCTGAAAAGGACATGAGAGTCATCCTTACATTGACTGTAGACAGAGCTTGTCACCTTGGATGGAATCTGTCTTTTGTTTTTAGTTGTATATCCTTTATAGGACATTACAGTCAACCCTAGGAATTTTGTGCTGTTTGTGATTTCTTGGCAGGTTTACTTTAAATAGTTTGCCATTGCTTTCTAAACTACCGGCACTCATACCATTGTATGAAAATCGCAAGGAACCTGCAACCTGCAACTGCAACAGAACCTGCAACTATGATTCGAACGCGGTATGGGGGATTGCGAATTGCGTCCGTAACCCCTTTGCCACAGAATCTGTCTAGAGCAGTGATTCTCAACCTTTTTTGGCCCATGCCCCCCTTTACCATATGTTCAGAACGTCATCCCCCGCCCTTTTAGAATTTTCTCCCTATAAATCCCCCCCCCCTCTTCTTTACACAATATACATAAAAACGGAAGCTAAATTTAATAACACATACTAGAACAAGTCTAGACATCTACATAAAACGTGATATGCGCGTCTACTTACGTTATAAAACGAATTTCATTAGGGCGAGAAGTACAGAAACGTAAAATTTAGAGGGAAAAACAATATCAAGTAACTGGTTCTTGTATTAATGTGATCTTGAAATAATCTTAATTCCCCCTTTGGAAACCCTAAAATTTTCCCCTGAGGAGGAATTCCCCACCGGTTGAGAACCACTGGTATAAATGAAGTAAAATAATAAATACGCACCGAAGTCCAATACACTGGCCCCTGAGATGTATAACCAAATGACAGGTACTTCACTCAAAAGAGAATCGAATAAGAGGAAGAAGATGAATATCAGAAACGCGTTTGATTTGCTTTTGGTAAGGGATAATTCTTTTGCCCATAGACATCTCCACAGATCATACATAGGTATCTCCATAAGTTCTACCAGATGGAATCAGAAGAAGAGGCCGACCACGTAAACGATGGACGGAGGAAATAACAAAGTTCATGGGAATATCGATATATGAAGCCCATAACCGGGCACTCTCACGATGTTTATACTTCACCTCGACACCGCAAGGTACAAGAGGAACATGATGAGATGAGATGAGTTCTAGTCTCCTTCCATAAATCATACATAGATATCTCCATAAGTTCTAGTCTCCTTCCATAGATCATACATGTATATCTCCATAAGTTCTAGTCTCCTTCCATAGATCATACATATATATCTCCATAAGTTCTAGTCTTCTTCCATAGATCATACATACATATCTCCATAAGTTCTAATCTCCTCCCATAGATCATATATAGATATCTCCATATGTTCTAATCTCCTTCCATAGATCATATATAGATATCTCCATAAGTTCTAATCTCCTTCCATAGATCATACATAGTGTCGCGTAACGTATTCTACTAGGATGGAATTGGATCAAAGTAGATACTAAATAGACTTCTACGAATAGAGAATCTAACCACTGCTGAAGAAGCGATCAAATGGCTCGCAATTCTAGAAGAATGATTATCAAAGTCCCAGAATGGATCACTACTTCTAAACAGTGCCAGGCGGAAAGTTATGACGACTAACTGTACTAATACACACGAAGACAGTATGTCAAGTTATTCCTGCTAACGTGCCTGGATGAATAATGATCCCCCACTGCCTAACGTATTCTCACACAACAGGAGATAAGACAGAATGATAAGTATAGATGTAGTCCTTTCACTCGTCACACAATCTGATGATGCTAATTTTAATACTATAATGACAGACGCAGTTGTTAAAATTACAAATATAACATAACGTTTAATCCTAAAGAACACTACGTGAGCCCCACTGGGAACTCACTGACACATAAGAGATACGCAGATCCCTGAAATTTCTACAAGATAATGTTCAGCTAGAGGATAATATCATAGACTTCTAGCCGATAGCAGACTAATTTTGTGATTGCTGTGCAGTGGCAAACGGGTGGGTAGCCACTCATCTGATAATCCTTAGCCTCCTGGATGGTAAGCTGGCAGTGCTGACTGGATCGTGGTATGGACTCCACTCTCTGCTGCATCAAGTGAGTGGTTCGTAGCTCAATCACCGGTCGTGACTACGGCTACAGATGATCAGGGTGCAGGCTCTGTGAATGACAGTGAGAAGGAGTGAATAATCCTTCAAGACAGAATTGTAAATTCTTTTGGCCATGCCATTGTCCTGCATGGCATGCTTGTCTCATAAATTTCAATAGCATGTAATATCTCAATTTACACATTTTTATTCCTTATCTGACATCTACAACAGCACACTGATCTAATGGAAACAGCACACAAATGATATCCTATTCTCTCTGCTGACATTTAGATCAAACATGTACAATCACAATGCTCTACTTCAAAGACCACATTCCAACTATATATTCTAAGTCATGATTAATCATGGAAACATGAACCACAATTCACATAATGACTTAACAGTACATATAGGATGACTTCAATGGAATGAAACTCAGACGCCACAACTCCGACGTCACATATACATTAACAAACCATTAAATCGATGAAACACCACACATCATTTTCCAAGTATGGAAACACACAAACTACACTCCACACGATGAATTAACATCACATATTGATGAATTCCATAGAATGAAATGAAATCACACACAACCACTATAACTTCACGATGTACACGAGTGAACCATTAAAATCAATGAAACACCCCAAGTTCACTTAAAGAGTTATGAGTTGTACTACTAGCAAGTCTTCCTTATATTAATTAAAACATAATTAATTATCTAGAAGATTTCTTAGCTAGGTTTAAGATTATTTTCACTATACACAAGAACAATATTAAGGTTGGAGAATTCCCCCAAGGTTTGAACTTTGTTAAGTGGGCCATCTTGGACCACATGGTAGTAATCTGACTATGGGCAAGATAGAGATTAATAAAGAATAATTAATTGTAACTTATTCACTCTCTGAACTAATTCCTTCAAATAATAAGTATATTATCTAGAGAAATACGCTAGTTCCGAAGTTTAAGCACATAATTAAATTATCTTAACTCTAATCGTCTACTGACTAACTCAGGTGTCCTTCCGCAGGCGGATACCTAATTTCGAGAATCACGTAATGTAATTTATCCATGTTTTTAATGCCACATGTGACGAGCTTTGCGTTTTACCCTTGTCGGCAAACCACATGGCACAAACATGGTCCTAATTCTAATATTAGTTAACTAACACTAGTTTTAATTAATAGTATCTATTATCGATCGGCATGGCCTTTAGATTTCCGGCAGATTGACACACAGAAAAATATTTAACAAAATTATTATTAACTCACCCTGCAACTAGATTTTGACTGGCCTATCGGGAGTGGAGACTATCATTGGCTTTTCTATGTTTTAGAGGGTTTTTCGGCTTAACAAGAGCCAGCAATAAAATATGTTTAAACACAGACAGGTGTTCAATTTTAGCCAATTGACGTGATAGCTCCTTCTCCTTCCAGCCTGCTGTCAGAAAATGGCAGAGGTTAGGGTGCTACCGGAAGTTAACTTCTCATCCAGGAGAGTTCCCTTCCTGTGGCCAAATTATTATTCACAGCCAAACCTGAATATAAAATTCAGCCTGACTTGATTTCTTGGCTTGTAAACGAACTCTACCCTACATCTACTTCTAACTATAAGAAGAAATAGTATTTAACTCTCTCTATAGTTTTATGTATATAAATACACTAACCAAAGACGATTTTATCTAATATTTGAAAATATAGATAAAAATAAAAAAGAATACAGACTACATAGAGGGATTTACTGAGGGCTATCTCCATCTAGTAACAAAACGATCTGAGAGGTGGGCCAACCTGTCACACATAGATATCTCCATAAGTTCTAGTCTCCTTCCATAGATCATATATAGATATCTCCATAAGTTGTAATCTCCTTCCATAGATCATACATAGATATCTCCATAAGTTCTAATCTCCTTCCATAGATCATACAAGAAGAATCTCAGTACAGCACATGAACTCCGCTACACTGACCAGGACCCAAGTGTGCGTATACTAGAACCAAACGTTGTAAATGTGCCTTTTATGTCTAGGATTTCTAATTTTGAAAATCTGTTTGGGTATTGGCCCGCTTTGAACTCACGCGTAGTCCATACACGTGCTACCAATTCTAGTGCACTGGAATGATTTTTGCGCGTGGACTAGCTTTCCCTATTACCGGTGTCCATCAACATAAGGTGAACCAACTCCGACTTCAGAGGTACTTGTAATTTACGACGAGGACGAGATTTCAATATTTAAGTCCAACTGACTGGTGTTGGAGTTGAACCTAGGCATCAGCACACTGGAAGTTTAACAACGGGCTCTCTTGTTCATTCGGCCATGCTGAGCTCCTAATTTTGACATTTATCCTGACCAGTCGGTCCACGCGTTTTGATTTCCACTTTGCTGAGAGACTTGTAACGCGCCCAATATTCACACATGTCTTCCAAGTTGTTCGTACTTGTCGGAGCAGACAAGATGTGCCAACCAATACCGTAGGATTTGGGATATAGTTATCCATCCATCCATCCATCCATCCATCCATCCATCCATCCATCCATCCACCCATCCATCCACCCATCCATCCATCCATCCATCCATCCATCCATCCATCCATCATGTGCCATGCCGATAAGCGTGGGCGGTCATGTTTCGCCATCTCACTCGATCACCAGAGTCATGGATCAGCTCAAAGTTTCTGTCTCGACCATGCCACGTGGCCAAGTCGATAAGACCGCAAAACATAATTTTCTTGGCATCTGTAAAAAAGATAGTTTGCCATTGCTTTCCTCCTTATCAGTGACCATACTGATCAATGACCGTAGCCATCGTCTCTCCCCTCCCCCCCCCCTCCAAAAAAAGAGATCCCTTGCCTATCTGCCTACCATCGTGAAGCTGGAGACCATAACCTACAACTATCTCTCGGCTGCTCTTCAACTTTATCCACCACCTGCACCCATGGTTTCACGTAACCTGATCGGGAGGCTAAACTGGTACTCCACCTTTCCCTTGGGTGTCCCGTAGGCTAGGTATACTATTTGTTATGTTAGAAACGATTCAACACAGTCCAGATGACGAGCGCCCGGGTTCGTGCCGAGTAGAGGCGGATGTCGTAACCACTGAGCCATTCCGCTATCTAAATAGAGTTGATTTACAGGGGTAATATATACTTATGGATGGTTGATGTCATCTTTGGTGTAGAAAAGATTATTATTATCATCGTCGTCATTATCATCATCATCAACTTCATCATCATCATAATCATCATCATCATCATCATCATCATCATCATCATCATCATCATCATCATCATCATCATCATCATCATCATCATCGTCACTGTTATCACATCATCGTAATCATCGACCTCACCACCATCATCATCAATATCTTCATCGTAACCAACATTATTATTATTATTATTATTATTATTATTATTATTATTATTATTATTATTATTATTATTATTATTATGAACCTCATCATCATCATCATCAACACAATCCTCATCGTTATCATTGTGAACATCATCAACATTGTTATCATCATCTACAACAACATCGCAATCATCCCCTTAATGATATTATCATTATTATCATTACCCTCATAATAAACATCATCGTAATAATAATGATCATCATTATCGCTATAATTGTTATCATCATAATTCCCCCACCCCCCCCCCCTCCCGGGAAGGTTAACCTGGTCAACAAATGCCTGCAGAAGTCGGATGTGTCAGCCTAACGGCGCAAGAACGCAGCTCTGCTATAAACAGGCATAGCGCAATCACGTTCGAAAAAAACTCCGGATGAACGCCGAATAATCCTCCCCGTCTTCATTATCATCAATTGTCTTGTCAACTGACCTGGGCTCTAATGCTTTTTAACATTTCACGATCATAAAAAGAATGTATCAATTAATGTGTTGACATTTCCCCATGATTTTATGAAAGGCTGTCAAATATCTTCTTTCTCTCTGTCGTCCTCTTTATCTCTTTCCGTAAGCATTCCCAGTTGTTACAGTTGTTCTCTCTCTGTCTGTCTTCCCCTTTATCTCTTGTAGAAAATAGTTCCAGTTGTTACATTATGTTCCAGTTTATTTTTTATTCTCAAAATTTGGCTATATATATCGAATGCCCTTTTCTGATATTTCTACCACTTTCAAAATAAAAGAAATGTCCAAACGTACAAGTTACCTGCTTTAAGCAGATACTCATACACGATCGGCTCAGTTGCCATTTATAATTAAGAGTAATCGACCACATAATATAGACACTGCATAATTTGGAGAATTTTCTGAAAAAAATATAGGGGAAGAAAGGGCGGCGAGGGAAGGAACTAGAACCATCACCTCATTATGCCGTGGCCTAGAATATATGAAAGCCAAACAGATCAAGCATTTATGAAGAAAATAACACCTGGAGATGGCCTTCAGTTGGGAGCTGAAAAGCAGAGTAAGCATTGTATGACAAGAACACTGTACGTCTACGTCGGAACTCCAAACATGTGAACAGAAGCGGAACCCAAGGGCTTACACTTTCTTCATGTTCCACCTGCTGATTAAATGTTCTTTCATTCAATTTTATTGCACTATTTCCACAGTTGTCATTTTTCATTCCTGGTCAATGATTCTCTCCACTCTTGCAGCATTTCATTCTCTCTCTCTCTCTCTCTCTCTCTCTCTCTCTCTCTCTCTCTCTCTCTCTCTCTCTCTCTCTCTCTCTCTCCCCCCCCCCCCCCCCCCCGAGGAAGGTCCTCAAGATCTTGCCAGATAAGCAACATCAGAGCGAACACTCTTCAACTGACTACATTGTATCTTTTGTTTGCTTTTTAACAGAAACAAACGAAGGCAGAAATAAAGAAAATCTGCTTCCATCTCCCTGTGTAATTCTGTTGGTATTTTCCGTTTAACATCAGGAATTTTATCACAACCCTGGCCTCTGATTTCTCCATTGTTTTGACAAATCTTTGGAGCAGCATTTCCGGATAATTGGATATGTGACACCGTGCACCAAAACGGCAGGGCCCAGTGAAGAAACAAATCCATACTTCTCACATTTAGGGCAAATATGAAGAGCCGTGAGTGTGCCTAATTTCAGCCGTATCCTGTTAGTCCTTCATAATTAGGGTAGGCACATATGATTGGTAAATTATATTTAATGCTCAATCATGCGAATTTCTGTTCTAACCAACTGGTCTACGGCTGTGTGCTGTAATTGTTGTTCCTACCTGATTTGAGGTAGTTTTGTTGTTTGTACATTTTAGTTCAACTGTAACAAAATAAAATAATAATTATTCATATCTGTCAACTTCTTAGTCAGCTCGTCGTCGTAGACGTGACAGTAATGTAATACATGTGAAAATAATCCGTCAACAAATGGATCACATGTATAGCTATTTATTTCGTATAGCAATCATTTAACATTAGTCATAATCACGCTCTGACAAATCTAGCGAATCATGCAAACAGTAATCAGCAAAGCACTCATGCGTTCTCGCATCACAATTCATTTCGTATATCAGCGCACAGGCTGTCTGATATCAACACTCTCACAGCAATAGTAAATCTCTAGCGTGAGGCATTGAGCACACTCTATCTCAGGTAACCAAACCAATTCCTGTCTCAACCACAGTCAGATCCAGTCTGTTCGTTCTTGCCTCAGTCTGTGGTCACGTGGTGTCGGACTTCTTGTCGTCCGTGCCACGTAGTTCGTCTCGGTATTTTGGTATTGTCCTGTCCTTCAACCGTCTGGTGATGGGTGGTGTCTCGGGTCGTTTAGTCCAAGGTTGGACTGTCATTCAAGGACATGTCCAGTCTCTAACCCCATGTCCTGTCTCTTAATGGATATACAGTCCTATCCTACTCTACCCATGCTCAACCTATGCCCTGTCCTTGTCCTGTGTCTTCTCTCACACTCACTAGGACTCTGACAATATCTCAGAAAACCAAAGACCCAGATATGTGGAGAGACATGAACACCTACGCCTGCTGGCATAACACTTGATGATGATGATGATAATGATTCATATCTCATTCCAGAATAATGTAATCTAGATGTAAGTATTACTGACTTAAGCTAGACCACTGAAGACAGAAACAGATGGAAACAGACAGCTTAGACTGCAAAAAACTCGTTAGCGTTACAAAATCAAAAACTCGTTAGCGTTACAAAATCAAAAACTCGTTAGCGTTACAAAATCAAAAACTCGTTAGCGTTACAAAATCGAAGAGCTAAAACAAACTTACACATATGCCTTGACCAGTGAAGATCTAAAGTCCAGCTACAACTGTCTGCATATCCTTGCGTTTCCCAAGCCAAATCATTGTTCCAGGTCTATAGTCCACGTAGAGATAATGAAAATACATGTCATGGAAGTCACAAGTCTTAACATTATTCAAGGCAAGTTTTTTAGCACTATAAAAATTAAGAAAGTCAGTGGAACTAACAATATTTAATTCTGACTCACTGACAGCTTGCTGTCTTGACAGACGCTAGTTTATTACATTATACTTCAAAAAAAAAAAAGGTATTTTAACTATAGCCCATGGCGGTAGCGAATGATCTGACCAATTCTCGTGGTAAATGTTCGTCCACAATGGATGCACGTGAGCATATGGTCATTCAAATCATCACGCACCATATGACATCTCACATGATCGATGTGTGACCTTTCTGCAAGCGTGATATTCTTTGTCTTTATCCATTTCTGTTCTTTGTCATCTATGCAACGCAATCAGCGACGACTTCCTCCCATTTCAATATCAATACCCGTATGAATAATTTAATTGTAACATTTAACTTAGTTCTACTGTATGGACAGAAGTATGGAAAACGGTTAATATAATGACTAATGAACTCAACCACTCATCACCCGATGTCTGCTCAGATTAGGACAACCACGCTGTGACAGAATCACCAACGTGGAGCTCAAGGAGAGAACTATAAATGTATGGCAGAATTACCAATGTGGAGCTGTAGGAGAGAACTAAGACTGTATGGCAGAATCACCAATGTGGAGCTGATGGAGAGAACTAAAACTATTTGACAGAATCACCAATGTGGAGCTGATGGAGAGAACTAAAACTATTTGACAGAATCACCAATGTGGAGCTGATGGAGAGAACTAAAACTATTTGACAGAATCACCAATGTGGAACTGATGGAGAGAACTAAAACTATTTGACAGAATCACCAATGTGGAGCTGATGGAGAGAACTAAAACTATTTGACAGAATCACCAATGTGGAGCTCATGGAGAGAACTAAAACTATTTGACAGAATCACCAATGTGGAGCTCATGGAGAGAACTAAAACTATTTGACAGAATCACCAATGTGGAGCTCATGGAGAGAACTAAAACTGTATGACAGAATCACCAATGTGGAGCTCATGGAGAGAACTAAAACTGTATGACAGAATCA